>OY759270.1:53281373-53443873 GCA_963662155.1 Lamellibrachia columna | reverse complement strand
TTCTGAGGTTATTTAGATTAATGTTGAAAAACTGATCTGGGTTTATGTTCTCCTTCCCAGTTAACAACTTAAAAGTCTGAAGTAAATCTCCTCGTAATCTCCGTTCTTCCCGTCTATGTAGTTTTAGTCGTGTTAATATTTCATATTATGTAAATTGTTTGACTCCCATTACCAGCTTGGTTGTCCTGTGCTGCATTAAAATATCTTTTGTCTAATATGGTGACCATGCTTGTACACATGCTTGTACACAATACTCTAGGTGTGGTATAATATATGTATTATAAGCAACATTGAACGTTTCTCTGTCAAAGTGAATAAAATTAATGCTCTCTTTAATGAACGCAAAACCACCATAGCTTGTTGGGTTGCTGCAACAACTTGTTTCTCACATTTAAAATTATTTCACATCCAAACACAAATTATTTTCGGTTGTCATGGTATACTGGAGTTTTGGCCAAGTTTGCGCCACAAAAATGTACACCTGCCGATTTCACTGTGCGTTCGGCGGACGTTTGACGTAGATGACGTAACAATGGTGGAAACACGCGTAGAGTTACGTAATTTATATCAAACGTCCGCATTGGTTCCTCCGACGTAATACCCCACCCCGGGGAGTTTTTGAATTTGTTTTAACGCACGAACCATTCCTATGGGCCCCGAGCACCATGGGCCCCCGGGACACCATGGGCCCCGGGCACCATGGGCCCCCTGACATCATGGGCCCCGTGTACCATGGGCCCCCGGGCATCATGGGCCCCGGGAACCCCTACAAAAGATCAGCCCCATACATTCGAAACTGATGCAGATACGAAGGAACAGACAGACAGACAGACAGGCAGACAGACAGACAGACCCGAGAACACATGGATACGTTGTTATACAAAAATGTCAGAAGTGGGATTCGACAAGGCTCAATTCTAGGGCAGTTACTATTTTTGTTACAGGTAAACGATCTACCCGACTCAGTCAAGGCAACGGCCAAATTGTTTGCTGATGATGTAACACACTTCTCAAATAGTTTTACATTAGCTTACTGTGAAGCTCTCCAAGATTAGCTAAACAAACTTGCAGTTTGGTCAAAAACTTGGCTATTAAACTTTAATGCCACTAAATGTGTAGTACTTAAAACAAGACACTTAACTATGCACACACTAAATGTGTAGTACTTAAAACAAGACACTTAACTATGCACACACTAAATGTGTAGTACTTAAAACAAGACACTTAACTATGCACACACTAAATGTGTAGTACTTAAAACAAGACACTTAACTATGCACACACTAAATGTGTAGTACTTAAAACAAGACACTTAACTATGCACACACTAAATGTGTAGTACTTAAAACAAGACACTTAACTATGCACACACTAAATGTGTAGTACTTAAAACAAGACACTTAACTATGCGCACACTAAATGTGTAGTACTTAAAACAAGACACTTAACTATGCGCACACTAAATGTGTAGTACTTAAAACAAGACACTTAACTATGCGCACACTAAATGTGTAGTACTTAAAACAAGACACTTAACTATGCGCACACTAAATGTGTAGTACTTAAAACAAGACACTTAACTATGCACATACTAAATGGAGAAATATTAGAAGTTGTAGAAGAATAAAATGATTTAGGATTACCATCTGTGAAAGCCTAAAACCAAGCACCTACATAACATATATTACAACAAAGGCAAATCAACGCATAGGACTAATTAAACGATGCTTTGACGGTAGATCAGAAAAGATTATAAAGACCTTATATGAATCAATGATACGACCAGTGCTGGAATATACAGCGCCATCTAGGAAGAAATGATATAGATGAATCAGAGAAAGTTCAGAAGAGAGCGCTGAAACTCAGCATAACACCTATGGAATCAATTCCCTTGGAACAGAGACGACTTGAGGAGGACCTCTGTGAGGACCTCTGTGAGGTATACAAATATCTCAGTGTCCTAAATAGGAATAACCCTGAGCATATTTTCTATAAATGAAGCAGCAATCTGAGGGGCCACAGCTTAAAGCTAAGGAAGACGTGCTCTCGCACAAAGATCCGTAAACACTTCTTCACAAATCGTGTCATCGACTGTTGGAACAAACTTCCTGAAGAAGTCGTGTCAGCTCTTACTCTGAACACCTTCAAGAAGAAATTGAGGTATGTAGCCACCGGCTGAAAGAGACAACCAAGCACGTGTACCAAGTTCACAGTTCAGGACCGTGCCCCATATTCCGACGAATATTTCCATATACTTATCGCGTTTGCGAATATTATCAAAAACAAAAATGAGTTACTCCGATTGTAATTAATTAGTGCACTGCGATAATCTCAATATTGATATCTTCATATTTATGACATCACACGCATGCAATAATTAATTGGTGCACTGCGATAATCTCAAGATGGATATCTTCATATTGATGACATCACACGCATGCAATAATTAATTGGTGCACTGCGATAATCTCAAGATGGATATCTTCATATTGATGACATCACACGCATGCAATAAATAATTGGTGCACTGCGATAATCTCAAGATGGATATCTTCATATTGATGACATCACACGCATGCAATAATTAATTGGTGCACTGCGATAATCTCAAGATGGATATCTTCATATTGATGACATCACACGCATGCAATAATTAATTGGTGCACTGCGATAATCTCAAGATGGATATCTTCATATTGATGACATCACACGCATGCAATAATTAATTGGTGCACTGCGATAATCTCAAGATGTATATCTTCATATTTATGACATCACACGCATATTGATGACATCACACGCATGCAATAAATAATTAAAAATACATCTGTAACATATAAAATAATAGATGAGTTGTACCTTTTTTGAATGTAGACATGTGTTGACACTTTCTTGTGCATGCAAATAAACTATTCAACAGTTTAACTCCAATTGTAGTCATGCACATAGCCTTCATTATAATACGAACGTACATTTGTTAAAACTTTTCTCTGTCTTGTAACACACAAAAATTTATCTCTCGAGTGAAAAAATTTCGGTTTGTTTTTCGGAAGTAAATTGTATTTCACCTTGTACATTATGATAGCCGTCTTATACTCAATGTCATCCAAAAACTTCATGCCATTAAGGTTAATGAACAAGCTGTTGATATGGTCTTTTGCTATATATATATATATATTTCGCATCACACTGTTTTGTAATTTCAAATGTAAGTGTTTTTTTAGCTTGTTTTCCAGGATTAATTTGTGTGTAAATTTTTTCTTTTCAGAGAAATGCAGAGTTACACTGAGCTTGTGTCGTCAAAGCGTAAACTGTCTTCAGCTTCATCCGAGAGACCATCCAAGCAGCCGAGACTGGACCTAGTCGGTCGATATGTGTGTCACAGGCAAAGGTGGATGGACTGATGCTGAACTACTTGTGTGAAGGTCTTCTACAGTTCAGCACAGTTGAATTGCCGGCTTTCAAGCAACTCATCATTGGTATGCAACCAAATTGATTTGTCCTGTGCCGTTTGACTGTGAAGCGTCGCCGGCAGGAACGCGTGGAAGCTTTGAAGATGAGTGTGACAAATGCTACGCGCCCACTACAGTTTGTTGCGACAACAACCAACTGCTGGAGTGCTCGAGGACGATCATACATTGACGTCAAAGCTCACTGGATAGACGTCGATTCGCGGGAGAGGAGGTCTGTTGCTTTGGCATGTAAACGTCTGAAAGACTCACACACTTTCGATGTGTTGGCCAGTGCATTGGAGTACATCCATGCTGAGTATGCCATCCGAGAGAAAGTTGTCAAGACTACCACGAACAATGGCTCAAACTTCGTGAAAGCGTTTTCTGTCTTTAGCATCGATGCACTTCGTGATGATGACAGCCAGAGTGAAGTCGAGCTGTGCGTTGCAGATGGTGTGCAATTTGAAGATGTCAGCAGCCTGCTGGATGATGATGACTATGCTGAGTACCGTCTCGGTAGACATCAGCACCACTGATGCGCAACATGCAGGAGAAAACAGCACATGCAAGAAACTCTCTCGCTCCACCTTCGTGAAACGTCCAGCGATCTGGAACAAGTCCGGCCGTTCTGCACTTGCAGCTGAGACAGTGCAAGACACATGTGGGTTAATGGTGATCCGATCAAACCAGACCAGGTGGAATTCAATATTCATGTCGGTGGAACGTCTGGTGCGAATCATCAAAGAGAAGGGAAAAATACATTGCATTCCATTTGCAACGACTTCGATTTGCCAAAGTGAATACAGAGTTATTACGCATTATAAAAAACAGGATATATGTGATATTAATAATGTGAGCATAGTAATAACAATATGTGGAATGTTTAATGATTGTTATGCCTTGCAGTTGAATGTGCATATGTCTGATGAAGTATATAATAGTGTGTACTTGTACGTGTTTGTGCAATGTCTATATTTGAGGTCTTACGTGTACCACAATTATGTTTTCAGGCTGAAGCCTGTCGAGATTGCTTTTCTCGAAGAGTACTGCATCACCATGAGGCAGGTAGCCCAAGTGCTTAACGTCCTCCAGTCAGAGAAGAAGACGTACCTAGGCTACCTCCTGCCGACAGTGACAGCCCTGCAGGAGAAACTCCAAAAACGTCGGGAGAAGGCCACATCCAGCATCGTTCTCGTTGGTGCCCTGCTTGCAGGCATCAGAAAGCGCTTTGCTACTGTACTGGCTGACAAGCGATCGCTCCTGCCATTCTACACCCGACCTTCACCACCAACTGGCCTGCCGATGCATCAATGTTGGAATCAGGTGTGTAACACGTCTATTTGAATTGGGAAATAACTCTACTTGTTGAGCTGATTACACACTTTTTATTTCAAGCATATATATTTGGTGACTGCATCTGTTTTTCAGAACGTATCATTGAGTAGCTCTGTATTTTTGCATTTTTTCCATAGGTTTGGTTGATGTATGAGTGTCACCAGAATTACATGTTTTTCTCTCAACGTTTTTAGGTGTTTATTTTATTTGTAGGGCTGCAGTGCACAAGTGACTGCAGTGCACGAGTGGGTGCAGTGCACGAGTGGCTGAATGGATATTTGTTGCCTTTCCCGACTTCGATTGTGTTGTCTAATTTTGTTTTCCACTTTAAAATATTTTATATTCTGCTTATGGATGCAATACATTCAAAGTCGACTTGACGATGCCCAGCCACAAAAACTTGATGATGCCCAGCCACAACAACTTGATGATGCCCAGCCACAACAACTTGATGATGCCCAGCCACAACAACTTGATGATGCCCAGCCACAACAACTTGATGATGCCCAGCCACAACAACTTGATGATGCCAAGCCACAACAACTTGATGATGCCCAGCCACAACAACTTGACAACTCAACAAACAGCAATGATGATGAAGATGATCTCTTCTTCAGTTCACGAAGGAAACGAAACTCGTTTGCCACTGATCATTTAGATCAATATTTAGCTGCAGGCGTTGTAGGTCATCACATCCACCTATCATCCCTGAACACCTGGCCACAGTTGAAGTCACTGTTTGTCAAACTGAACACTCCTTTGGCAGCCAGTGCTGCATGTGAGCGCCTGTTTAGTGTGGCAGGCCTGATCTTCACACCAAGACTTGCTTGTCTTAGCGACACCACCTTTGAAAACCAGCTGTTGCCGAGACTGAACAAAGCGTTTGTGTGACACTGCAATAAAATGGGTTATTATGTGTATGACACTGCAATACAATGTGTTATTATGTGTATGACACTGCAATAAAATGTTGACTTGTTTTTCACTTATGTTGGTCTTTTTACTTTTCTACTTAAGTACTTTTTAGTTTTACTAGTTTTAAGTAGTTTTTTGGTGGTATTTTTACTTTTACTTAAGTACTTGTACATTTACTTAATTACTCTACAGGGCTACTTGTTACAGCACTGCACGTGGGTAGTCAGTAGTACTGATCCCAAAGCATGTCGGACTTAACTGCTTCGTAACACAGAAACATCTAGCTAACAAGAACAAAAGACATGCGGTTCGGTCTTAGGAGGCAGCTGCACTGGTAATTTCAACACAAACATGACATTTAACTAACCGCTCTACAATTTGTTCTTATTATGATGGAACAATCCTTGTCTGTGTCCATTTACTGTGTAAGCGAAAAAGAATTTATTAACCACTAATTATTGTATTAGCTTACACCTGTCTATAGAACAAAAAACAAGCAGTTATCACCCGATGTTCAATCGACAAATATTTTCCGCTAAAAAGCCATAGTGACGCCCTCTGGAGAGTGGTTCATCACTCAACTTGCCCACTGTCTCCACCTTTCGCCGACAGGTAGAAAAGCTTGTCGGATGAGCAGCAAATAATGACTTTTGTAGTTTTTTCAAGACATCGCCAATCAGTAGATTAGAGGCCACTGGTGCAAGGAAAGGAAGGAACTTAGAAAAAGGCGAGTGGACGTCAGCGCCTGGGAAGTAATACTGCCAGACGGCAGTGCATTAATATATAGATTACTTACAATACAATTATGTAATGTTGTGTACTTTGATCCAGTACTTTCCCAAGCCCTGATTCCTCAGAGTCGCCCAGAATGAGCTGCACAAGTAAATAAAACACTTCCACTGCCGTTGTTCTTGTAGAATTCACTGACATGTTTAATTACGTAGCAGAATTCCACAGTCAGGCGAAACATGCAGATGAGATGCGTGTTTGTGCACTCGGTCTTCGGTTACGGAGACCAGCTTCACACTGGCAACAAATGCAAACATATGACCGCTTACAGTCGTGGCATCGCAGCAAAACAAATCCATGTCAATGCAAATATAGCAATTAAAAAGCTGATGGTCAATGTGTAAGCAAACAAGCTGACCTCATCATCTAAGGAGATTAAATTAGAGCTTCTGTGTCGATGTCTAATCAGCCTAGAATTAATTATTTTAGTTCCGCTGCAGTCTCGTCCACGTTCGGTGGGCTGATTGGATTAGCTGAATCACCCTCAGTCTCCACGGATGGGGTGTCTCCCGTGTGGCCATCAGACACTTCCGAAATTACCCCAGCTCCCTCCTTCTTGTCTAAATTTCCCATTTCTTGAGATTGGGAATCGCTGGGGGTAACTGCTTGGCTAGACTGTGGCGGTGATGACGTCACATCTTTCTCGACATCGGGTATGCTCTCAGCGACTGGATCCGCTGTGGCTGTCATCTCCTTGGGTTCGTCTGTGGGCGAGTCTGCTTGTCCTGTCTCAGTGTCACCAAGGGCAGGTTCTACTGCGTCGTCAGTCAGTACAACACTGCTCGCCTTCAGCTCGTCTTCCATGACGCCGTTCACTGAAACACAAGAATTTCCAACAGGTGAAAAACTGGAATGCTCAATGATAATTTACTGCCAGATTAGATGGCTTTTCAGGGGCTTCAACAGAACAAAGACCTCAACAAAACCCACAGATTCTCTCCAACGTCAAACACACTTCATATATTAACCACAGACAATGATGACAAAATTGTACACTGGCTATTGATCTGAAAGCTTTTGGAATGGTGGAAAATACCAGCTGGTAGAGGTAGCTGAACCAACACACAAGACAGCTGTCATCTTGTCACACTACACGGAGAAGACACAAATCACAGCTACTTCTATAAAAGGTTTCTTGAGGTGTATATTCTTATCAGAAGCTATTTAAATCAGTGCCATGTTTGTCTGTGATTTTTTCCAAGGACTACGATGGAAGTAAAAGTACCTGCGTCATCCATATATTCTAATATACTTTCAATTCAGATCTGATGTATGCAGAGGTTACATTTTTATATTGAATAAATCACATCAGTTGACAAAGGTCAACCATGAAGAATGATAATGAAAATGACATACATTGCTGGGCGCTGGAACCAGGTGATTTCTTCCTCTCCTCCTGAAGAGCTCGGCACAGACTTTCGAGCTTCTTGATTCGAACTTGTTGCAATGTGATCTCCTTGTCGCTCTTTGTTTTCTGAAAGAGAAACGATAATTTTAATGGTGACATATTTATGGTCATGAACATTAAACTAGTATGACTTACTTATTTATGTGGGTAGACTAATTATTTACTAAAACAATTAAGATTTCATTGCAGTATCTAAACCAGTAAGTGATAGGCAGAGAAAGACAGAAATGGTGGGTATTACATTTGTAGCGTTTTGAATCAATGTTTCTCTGATTCTACCAAAAATCTGGTCTGCAAGTTTCACTTTCGACTAATTTTCACACTTATGTTCATTTAATGGAATATACGGATATGCTGCAAGTGACGCAGTGATTTGCATAGTTTTACTAGTTCGAAAACCTAATGGTTTTTACCTATTAGTTACCATTGCAATGGCAAGATGTCATTGCAATGGTAAGATGTCATTGTAAAGGCAAGATGGCATTACAATGGTAAGATGTCATAGTAAAGGCAAGATGTCATTGCAACGGCAAGATGTCATTGTAAGGGCAAGTTGTCATTGTAAAGGTAAAATGTCATTGCAATGGTAAGATGTCATTGTAAGGGCAAGATGTCATTGTAATGGTAAGATGTCATTGTAAATACAAGATGTCATTGCAATGATAAGATGAAATTGTAAAGGCAAGATGTCATTGTAATGGCAAACTGTCACTGCATGTTTATTTAGCAATTTTATATCTATTTGTCTTGTAAAGCACCATGAACAATTTAAAATTGGATCTGGCACTATATTAAATAAAATATATTATTGCAGTGGCAAGATGTCATTGTCACTGTTACCATAAGAGTATATTATAAGACTTAATATATATTACTATATTATGAAACAACACTAGTCTAAACCTGATTATGGACGGTAAAAGTGACTTGGATACATGAAAAGAAGTAGCCTTCTGGTTAAAGCCATCTTCGAAAGAAAGAAGATGGAAAGGAAGGCCATAAAAAAGATGGAAAGGAAGGCCATAAAGAAGATGGAAAGGAAGGCCATAAAGAAGACGGAGGGACGACATAAAGGAGTGGACGAAGCCAGGGTGGAATGAACAGAACATGAAAGATCGTGTCAAGTGGGAAACATGTGCAATGAGTGACACATATCAGCAAAAGCGGAAAAGACAGAGAGAAAAGAACGAGGCTAACCTCCTCTGCCATGTCAATTAGAGACTTGTTGCTGTTCTCCCAGCGTGACCTCCACACAGACGTCTCCTTCTCCAGCTTCTTGATCTTCTTCGTCATCTAAACACGTAGACAGTAGGAAACATCTCTCATAGCATCATACATCACCTTATAATTGAAAGGCTTGAAAGGAGTAACACAGAAGTAAAATACTTATAAGGTCATGTTACTACTTTACTCAAAGCATCTAAATATGTCTTCATAAAATTTCATAAATGGCTACATGTGAACATAAATCATGTGATTTTGTATAATTTGATGCTACTGTGATAAACATTAAACTCAACTCTTAGCACAACCCTCCAACTGCTGTCTCCTGTCAGACTCTTGAGGGGTAGTAACTAGGGGTGACTATCTGGGGTAGTTTTACTATTGCGATGGATATTTTACTATCGTGATAGTATTACGAATTTCATAACTATCGCGATAGTATCACAGAAGCCAAAGTTAATAGGCATATATACTAATTTCACTTGATATCAGTGAAGCTAGCCACATTTCGCATAAGTCGGTCGCGCGTTCTAATAGTGACACCAATGTATTTCATCTATCAAAGGTGTCATGTTTCCATTGAATTTCAGCACAAAGCAAAAACGTTGGCCTGCTAGATATGCCACTGCGCTGATCTATTCGACGACTGTTAATGTAAATAAGTATATTTACCTAATAAAGTTGAAAAGGATCAGTATTACGAGAAAAACAAACCTGCTGATTTGTTTTTCCAACTATCGTTACTATTGATAGTTCACTGTGCTATTGATGATGACTGTCGACAGTTAAATTGACTATCAACAGTATTGTATCGTTACACCCCACACGACAAGTGGAATTCACTCATGTCCATCGTTACCTTGTCCATCTCAGTCTTAAAAGACTGGAAGACGTCGTTGCTCTTGGTGAGCGTGCTCTGGAACTCCTCATACTTCTCTGTGTACAACGACACCTACAACGTCACGAAGCATGACCAAACCATGGCACTCAACATTAACAGTTTACAACTGCTATTCTGCTGTTGTTGCCTACATATGAAATTCATAATTATTTAGTAATAAAACTTCTACAACACCAAAATCCTGAGGAACCTGAGCTCATAGGTGCATGCATGATATCGTAAACAGCCACTCGCAAGCGTCCTCCTCAGGGCGAGGGACCGACGAGGATCTAGGGTGGAAATGCAATCTCCAAAAAAAGTTTTTTGCTGAAGGTAGCTATAGCTTCAGATGATTTTTAACTAACTGATTATTAGACTGTATCACCAAAACGTGTTCATTTGAATCACATATATAAGTCAGAGAGAATAGCTGTTCCAACAGGCCAATGGTGTGTGATGTCTGACCTCTGACCCAAGGGCAGGGTAACCTACTGTACCTGAGCACGCAGCTGTTTCTCCTGAGCTTCCAACAGCAGAATCCTTTTCTGACCCTCAGCTGCCTCCACCATCAGCTGTCAACAGACGGCCCACAATGCAACAGCACATATCCCACAATGCAACAGTCGGAAACAGACATCACACAATGGAACATTCACAGCAATATGCCACAATAGTACAACACTATGTTAGCATTAGCCTTATATAAAATGTCATGTAAACATTTGTATTTTGCATAAGAATTCTGTTCAGTTTTGTTCTGTCTATAGTTTGATTTTACTATGTACACTAGAAAAGTATTAATTTTTTCATTTACAAATGTAGACCCTTGCCTGCCACTTACTCTTTATCGTTGTCCTATTATTTAGTATGCAGTGGCCAATGTTCTACCCCCGAGCTGAAAACTTGTGGTCAATTGGACTTTCAACATTGTAAAGTTAGTGGTTCCACGCAAACAGTTCTGGTCCATAACGTAAAAAATATTTTTCCCCACATAACATGTCGATCGGAGGAAAGGCCACATGGGTAAAGCATTGATTTTCAGATCTTTGAATTTTTAGAAAGAAAAACTGTTTACTAATGTTTTAAGTTAAACAAACTGTAATTAATATTTTTTAAAAGTGCCTTTGTGGTTTTTATTGATTGGAATGTACTTGAATCCCTTGCGTTAATGCCGTCCATGAATGGGTTGAACCTACACGAGGCATGGTGTGTCATACAATGATGGAACTATGTACACATTTTGCTATTACTTGTTGACAAAATTTATGCAGAGTTGCCAGCCTGATCGAAGACTTGACGGTCTCAGGGCTCTGAACTGGCAGATATTTTAATCACTGGCTGAATTTGTATATTTCACATATCCAGTACAGGGTCGTTAGAGAAACAAACCTGGATAATCAGTTTAATATTTTATTTGGTAAAGATCCAAGATTGTTCGTGGTGCTTCACAGAGTATTAAAAATGAATAACATGACTTGTTAAATATACAAATAACTAGATTAAATACTACTAACAGTATTAATTATTATTACTTTAAAATAAATATAGCAATAATTTTTTTTAATAATAAATAAATAAATAATTTCAATATATGCATAATTAAATAGTCAAATTAAGTGTATAAAATATTGCTAATTAAAGTGAATAAGATTACGGGGGAAATATGTGGCGCCACCTGCTGGTACTACTAACCAGCTCCTTCTCAGCGAGGCTGCGTTTCTTCTCCTCCGACACTTGCATGACAGCCTGGGCAAGCTTGGCATCCATCAACTGTTGCTCCAGATCTTTGTGTTTGAACATCTTCTCTATGTGCTGCAGACAAGACACGTCTTATGAAGGCTGTCAGACTAATGTCTTATCAAGTATTGCTAAGACACAACTTGAATTATTTCACCAATATTACTGCAGTTGCTTAAAAAAAATACCAAGCCCTTAACCCCTGATGTGTTAGAATGCAGTCACACACCTGAATGCGTAGTTTCCAGTGTTCGGTTCAATTACAACTGTCAGTTACAACATTGATTACATTTATGATTGCAAAAGAATTTCATTACAGTAAAGGGTTTATTGCAACAGTTCATAGGTTCAGTGCAAATGCATTGTTTAACTGCACAATTTTAGACATGGCTTTAGGTAAATGCCTGCATTCCTGCTGCCAAGGTTGAGTCACAATTACATTTCCCAACAACTAATAGGAAGAAAAAAAATAAATCGCTTCAGTGAACTGGAAACATGAAAAAATCCTGATAAACACAAATGTGGTTTTTCAGCATGTGTGGAATCTGCCACACTAATGCTTACCCTTCTTGGCAGATCCAAAGGATGATACCTTCAACATTGTATACTGACTCCAGGATTGCCTAAACCTTTTGTTTTGATACACTCTGAGCTCAGGTTTGCAATGATTTAGGTGCAACAGAAGTTTTCGTATTATTTTATTATTATTGAAATGATAAGATTATGGGTGAAAAGTCATACCTCCTCTCGCAACTCATACTGCTCTATGAGGTTCTTGAGTTTGTTCGCTAGTTCCAAGTTCTCCTCCCGCAACTTTGTATTCTTTGTGTAATGATCATTCATCTGTTGCTGAATCTCATTGATTGTTGTCTGCAGGTAAACACGTCAACAATATCACATGTCAAGTTTTGTCAACAATGTAAACCCATCAACAATGTAAATCCACATTAATGTACACATGTCAAATTTTATGAACAATGTAAACCCATCTACAATATATCTGTCAGCAAAGTAAACACATCAACAATGTAAATATGTCAACAATATAAACACATCAGCAATGTAAACCTTGTCAACAATGTACACATGTCAACAAGGTAAACAAGTCAACAAGGTAAATGTGTCACCAAGGTAAACATGTCACCAATAAAAACATCAACAACGTAAACATGTCAACAATGTAAACATACATACACATATCAACAATATACACACATCAACAATGTACACATGTCAACAATGTAAACACACACACACACATCAACAATGTAAACATGTCAACAATGTACACATGTCAATAATGTACATAGTACATACACACATCAACAATGTAAACATGTCAACAATGTACACATGTCAATAATGTACATACACACATCAACAATGTAAACATGTAAACAATGTACAATAATCAGACCTGCCACATCATATGGTTTTCCCGTATGCAACAGATTTTTGGGGAATTTTGGGAGGCACACACTTATCCCATTTTTATACAAATTTGTTTCAAATGGAAAAATCATGATAAAGTACATATTTTCTTTCAAGTATGTAATTGATTGACAAATGTACAGTGGTTGAAGCACAAACTACATTTGATGCTAGGCAGATATCCAGTGCAATCTAGTGGATTTCATTTCATGTAGGTATATCCTGTAGCCCAACAGAAGATAGACACTCAGTTGGAACAGGAATGCTGTAGGGCGCACAGGCCAATTAACCAATGTAAAATGTTACATGGATTTATACAGCTATATACAGCACTTCAAGTCAAACATGCAGATTAAAACAAAATAATGTGGCGGATCTGAATAAGTACCTAATAAACAGGGCACATTTCAAAAGACACAGACCTGTCATAATTATGTCAAAGTGTTTCAGTTTGTTGGGTGGTTTAATCACATTACTGATATCAGTAATGAATGTAGTGTATGGCTTGATCACCAGATGGACCTACGTGTATCTCAATTTATTTTGGTGACATGAGTTGCTGAGCAACAGTTGATAACAAAACAGTGAGGAAGTGTATGTAGTTGTTGTGGTGGTTGTTGCTGTGGTTGTTGATATGATACTTCAGGGTTCCACTGTATAGATTTTCACAGAAATGTTGGACAGGTCAACAGGCAACAAGGCAAAATTCTACCTATGCTCGACAGATATATACCGACTTTTATCAGAAAAATTGGGAAGGTACATTTTAGAATTTTTCCTGGTTGAAATTTTGTAATAATTGGCATTTCATTCATTGCATTGGCAAAATGTGTACATTGCCTCCAATTTTTTTGTGGGTGTGTGGTATCAATCCTGTCCAATTTATTTATTATTGTGATTTTTGTTTTATTACACTAACAACATTGTAGAACTGACCTGGAATCTGGCAGTCACCTCCTTTCTTTTCTCATCTTCTTCTTTCGCTCGTGCCAAACTCTCCTCCTGTGTGGAAGAACACAAGCCTACAGTGATGAACAGACATACTTAACACAGTCATTACACTAGTTGCTGACTAGAAAATCCTTTTCCAACCACAACATTTAATTTTTGCAAGTGATTTATCAATGCAAGAACATGACAATAGTTGCTGCATTGATTGTCATGATTAGAAATGTTCCAGTGGGTAATTTATGTCGCAGCTTTCAGATATCAAACAGTCTGATCGGATGTTAAGGAAAAGCTAACTCAACAATGTACTATTTTAACATTATTTTGTGTGCCAAGTTTCATGAACAAATATAAGTGAACATGACAATCCGGGAACACTGGTACACACCCTACTAGAGGACATGGAACACTAGTACACACCCTACTAGAGGACAGGGAACACTGGTACACACCCTACTAGAGGACAGGGAACACTGGTACACACCCTACTAGAGGACATGGAACACTGGTACACACCCTACTAGAGGACATGGAACACTGGTACACACCCTACTAGAGGACAGGGAACACTGGTACACACCCTACTAGAGGACAGGGAAAACTGGTACACACCCTACTAGAGGACAGGGAAAACTGGTACACACCCTACTAGAGGACAGGGAACACTGGTACACACCCTACTAGAGGACAGGGAAAACTGGTACACACCCTACTAGAGGACAGGGAACAGCTGCACACACCCTACTAGAGGACAGGGAACACTGGTACACACCCTACTAGAGGACAGGGAACACTGGTACACACCCTACTAGAGGACAGGGAAAACTGGTAAACACCCTACTAGAGGACAGGGAACACTGGTACACACCCTACTAGAGGACAGGGAAAACTGGTAAACACCCTACTAGAGGACATGGAACACTGGTACACACCCACTAGAGGACATGGAACACTGGTACACACTCTACTAGAGGACAGGGAAAACTGGTACACACCCTAGTAGAGGACATGGAACACTGGTACACACCCTACTAGAGGACAGGGAAAACTGGTACACACCCTAGTAGAGGACATGGAACACTGGTACACACCCTAATAGAGGACAGGGAACACTGGTACACACCCACTAGAGGACAGGGAACACTGGTACACACCCTAATAGAGGACAGGGAACACTGGTACACACCCACTAGAGGACAGGGAACACTGGTACACACCCTACTAGAGGACAGGGAACACTGGTACACACCCTACTAGAGGACATGGAACACTGGTACACACCCACTAGAGGACATGGAACACTGGTACACACCCTACTAGAGGACAGGGAAAACTGGTACACACCCTAGTAGAGGACATGGAACACTGGTACACACCCTAGTAGAGGACATGGAACACTGGTACACACCCTACTAGGACAGGGAACACTGGTACACACCCTACTAGAGGACAGGGAACACTGGTACACACCCTACTAGAGGACATGGAACACTGGTACACACCCACTAGAGGACATGGAACACTGGTACACACCCTACTAGAGGACATGGAAAACTGGTACACACCCTACTAGAGGACATGGAACATTGGTACACACCCTACTAGAGGACAGGGAAAACTGGTACACACCCTAGTAGAGGACATGGAACACTGGTACACACCCTACTAGGACAGGGAACACTGGTACACACCCTACTAGAGGACAGGGAACACTGGTACACACCCTACTAGAGGACATGGAACACTGGTACACACCCTACTAGAGGACAGGGAACACTGGTACACACCCTACTAGAGGACATGGAATACTGGTACACACCCACTAGAGGACAGGGAACACTGGTACACACCCTACTAGAGGACATGGAACACTGGTACACACCCTACTAGAGGACAGGGAAAACTGGTACACACCCTACTAGAGGACAGGGAACACTGGTACACACGCTACTAGAGGACAGGGAACACTGGTACACACCCTACTAGAGGACAGGGAACACTGGTACACACCCTACTAGAGGACAGGGAACACTGGTACACACCCTACTAGAGGACAGGGAACACTGGTACACACCCTACTAGAGGACAGGGAACACTGGTACACACGCTACTAGAGGACAGGGAACACTGGTACACACCCTACTAGAGGACAGGGAACACTGGTACACACCCTACTAGAGGACAGGGAACACTGGTACACACCCTACTAGAGGACAGGGAACACTGGTACACACCCTAATAGAGGACAGAGAACACTGGTACACACCCTACTAGAGGACAGGGAACACTGGTACACACCCACTAGAGGACAGGGAACACTGGTACACACCCTACTAGAGGACAGGGAACACTGGTACACACCCTACTAGAGGACAGGGAACACTGGTACACACCCTAATAGAGGACAGGGAACACTGGTACACACCCTACTAGAGGACAGGGAACACTGGTACACACCCACTAGAGGACAGGGAACACTGGTACACACCCTACTAGAGGACAGGGAACACTGGTACACACCCTAGTAGAGGACAGGGAACACTGGGCTCAGAACAACAGTTGGCAGTGCAAATTCGGGAAAAGAATAGTAGGAAAAGTAGGGAGAAAAGAAAGATTAATGAGAGAGATGGAGGGATAGTTGCCTGCGAGACTGTTGCAAGGAGGGAGACAGGGAAAGGGTAAGACTGAGTTGACGGTAGGGTGACATGCTCTGTTTACCTTGACAAGTTTATTGTGCCTCTGTAGCTCGCGACACAGACTCTCGAGTTTACTCTTGGCCAGGATAGCCTTGCTGTGTTCACTCTGAAGCTGGTCCTTCTCTCGTATCACCTACAACAAGTGCTTTCACTTTCACTTTCAAATAATAACAGAGTCTCGGACAACTAAATCCACTGGATGTAAAGTCTGATGATATTATACACTTATTGAACAATACTGGGTTTTACGCATGGGCTGCTTCAGAATGCTGTATTGAGCGAGCTTGCGAGCCATATAATTTGTAAATAACCGTTTTATTGCATTAAATGCAATAAATCGGTAATTTACAAATTATACGACACACACCGTTTGAAATAATTGTTTGCCGCATGTCTGTAACAGTGCAATACCAGTTTTTATTGCACTGGTCGTCACACCGTACAGGACAGTGTATATCACTGGTCGTCACACTGTACAGGACAGTGTATATCACTGGTCGTCACACTGTACAGGACAGTGTATATCACCGGTCGTCACACTGTACAGGACAGTGTATATCACTGGTCGTCACACCGTACAGGACAGTGTATATAACTGGTCGTCACACCGTACAGGACAGTGTATATCACTGGTCGTCACACCGTACAGGACAGTGTATATCACTGGTCGTCACACTGTACAGGACAGTGTATATCACTGGTCGTCACACTGTACAGGACAGTGTATATCACTGGTCGTCACACCGTACAGGACAGTGTATATCACTAGTCGTCACACTGTACAGGACAGTGTATATCACTGGTCGTCACACTGTACAGGACAGTGTATATCACTGGTCGTCACACCGTACAGGACAGTGTATATAACTGGTCGTCACACCGTACAGGACAGTGTATATCACTGGTCGTCACACCGTACAGGACAGTGTATATCACTGGTCGTCACACTGTACAGGACAGTGTATATCACTGGTCGTCACACTGTACAGGACAGTGTATATCACTGGTCGTCACACCGTACAGGACAGTGTATATCACTAGTCGTCACACTGTACAGGACAGTGTATATCACTGGTCGTCACACCGTACAGGACAGTGTATATCACTAGTCGTCACACTGTACAGGACAGTGTATATCACTGGTCGTCACACCGTACAGGAGAATGTATATCATCGGTTGTCACACCGTACAGGACAGTGTATATAACTGGTCGTCACACTGTACAGGACAGTGTATATCACTGGTCGTCACACTGTACAGGACAGTGTATATCACTGGTCGTCACACCGTACAGGACAGTGTATATCACTAGTCGTCACACTGTACAGGACAGTGTATATCACTGGTCGTCACACTGTACAGGACAGTGTATGTCACTGGTCGTCACTCCGTACAGGACAGTGTATATCACTGGTCGTCACACTGTACAGGACAGTGTATATCACTGGTTGTCACACCGTACAGGACAGTGTATGTCACTGGTCGTCACACCGTACAGGACAGCGTATATCACTGTACACAGCACGTTATCAGTAGAAATTACCCATGTAATAAATTATGAGAGTGCATTTAACATCATAATTGACCACTACTCTGAGGACTAAATATTTTGTTCACTCACTAATTATAATAAATACAAACTTAAATATCCATGTGCCATAAAGTTTTACATTACAGATTAATTACAAAAACTATAAGACGTAACGATGACCATGATTATTATAATGATCTCGACATGATTTTACATTTAATTATTATTGATTACAGTTTAGACCGTTCTCGTCACCAGGGGCTTCTGACTACATCAGTTCCTCTGGCAGGTCGACTAGTCGAAATGCTGTGTTACCCAATAATATTGCTTGCTCACATTTAAGGGGCTCGCATATGGCAACTTTAACTAGTAGTGGACCCGTCGTCGCTGGTTGGACAGGTAATTATTGACATTTCAAGGAAGCGCTCTTTGAAGTTTGGGTGCAGGTATGTCAAGTTCCCAGAAACTTGTCGACCAAGACAGCATGGGATAAACTAATGAATCCATGTTTCAACAGGTCGATCCGCCAGAGGTACTGTAGTACTACCACCACCCCTGGCTAGCAAC
This sequence comes from Lamellibrachia columna, assembly GCA_963662155.1. Lineage (NCBI taxonomy): Eukaryota > Metazoa > Annelida > Polychaeta > Sabellida > Siboglinidae > Lamellibrachia > Lamellibrachia columna. The sequence goes on along the minus strand of OY759270.1, from coordinate 53,424,959 downwards.
GATGGCCTAGACAGGTGCTAGTAGTGACTGGAGATGGACCTACCATGGTGAGTTGTCTCTCGTTCTTCTTGGTCTTGTTCTGCAGCAGTCTGTGTTCCTCCAGCAGCTCTGTGTACTTCTTGCACAACGCTGCAAGCTTCTCCTCTGACGTCTGCAGACTGTTGAGGGCCTTCAGGATGTGCTCTGTCATAACAAATGCATGGCATTGACTATGGAGGAAACCCCATATGTTTATTCAACCATGTTTGAGCATTTAGTATTCACAGATTGTTGTCGATGAACGCATACAAACCTACACACAAACATATATACAAACCTACACACATACATACATACACACATACAAACCTACATACACAAAAAAGACGGGGTATGATGGAGAGAAAAAAACAGCACACAATTACGAGCAAGAATTACAGCTTACTAGTACAATGACATACCAAAAAAATCCAACTATTTTCCACCAAATTAATTACTAATAAGATGTGATCATGTGAATAATTAGATCTGATTGTACTATTGAACTTTATGACTGATTTTGCGAGGGGACCTTTTTGTGAGGGGCCTGATATGAGTGTAAGAATACCACTTGTATCATGGTATTTGCGTAAGTGCACCACTTGTATCATGGTATTTGCGTAAGTGCACCACTTACAAGTCATGGCATGAGTGTAAGTGCACCACTTGTATCATGGCATGAGTGTAAGTGCACCACTTGTATCATGGCACGAGTGTAAGTGCACCACTTGTATCATGGCACGAGTGTAAGTGCACCACTTGTATCATGGCACGAGTGTAAGTGCACCACTTGTTTCATGGTTAATCCAGCACTGCGTAATCTATGAAAGGGTCTGCGTCATCTTTCTGAGTAGGAAGCAGAAGTACGTTCTGATACTATAGCACAGTATCCAGTCCTCGGGTTGGCTCAACGCACTCTACACTTCACCCTCTGACAGACTTGTTCATTCAAACAGCAACTCAACTTCTCTGGGAAGCAACCAGCCATGCTGCAATTACTGTGCGAAGACCATTCGTTCACATATCCACCTCTGTCTATAGCCAGGTACTATTTATATGACCGAGTGAACTGAGGCAAAATTGTCCAAGCTTCGAAACGGCAGCAAGGATTTGAAACCGGGTTCTCTCAATTGAAAGCCTCAAGATTATAACACATTAAGCTACACACTGTCTTGACAGAGATGGCGAGACATTGTTAATGTACAATGGCCAGGAGAACATTATGATTGTACACATTGTTCTGATGCAATCTTCACGTCCATTGAGAGGATGTGTCCCTTTCTTCTAATGTATATTGTCATCGACATTACTCGTATATTAGCATAATCTATCTTATCATCTTAATTTAGTGTATTTTATTAACAGTTTTACGTTTTTATTGTTTGCTTTTTATTATTTTTTTGCTTGTTATTGTTTTTGTACAATAATGTGTTATGTTATTTTATATTATGTGCAGTTCATGAAGTGGGTTCATGAGACAAAGTTAACTTTGAGTTTGTGGGGTGGACCAACAAGGGGGTGATAACAATATCAACCCTGATTTATGAGGGTGAAGATACTGCACCTTCTCCCAGTGGTCACTGACTATCAGGAAGACTTGGCTAATTATGAAATGGCTTTCTCAACTACGCTAAAAATCCACATCTTAAATTATGTATATTTGTATGTGGTATGAAACATACAATAAACATGCATAAATATATATTAATTACTTTATACAAAATGGGTTGATAATAAAATATTTGTAGTGTCCAATAACTAGTTCATCAAGATTTAACTGTCAAATCTTTCATGAAATAAGCGACCAGTGTTGTTGACAAATTGCACTGTGGACAGCTGGTCAATGGCGGTCATTCTTATTTTTTAGTTGCCACGTACGCTGTACACACTGTGTAGAGTACAATAAGTAAATGGAAATATTACTTTTGTGACATGCTACATTCCTAACAGAAAGACAGCGGTGGACAAAAATCACAATTACATGTGTTTACAGCACTTGGCATATCTAGGACTGCACGAAGGGGAAGCGCAAGCTTAGTCACCCATTACTACCGTATAGCGTGCAATGGAAAATAATGAAAAAAATAAGCCAAAGAGGGGCCATGGCCCAATGCCCCCCTAAATATGCCACTGTGTGTTTACATACACATCCACAATTATAGACAACATTCAAGCATATATAATTATGTCCAATGAATAAACTTCCACAAATAGACCAGTTTTCTAACATACCATTACATCTGACTAAGCACAGCCAGTTATGCCACACAAGCTGTAGTACATGATATCTGTATGGCATGTGGAGGTCTCCGCTACAACAAGTCTCTGCAGGTATAGGCCATTAACAGCCACACGGCACTAGTAGACCCTGTTACATGACCCCGGGCAGCCACATCACACAACTAACCTGCATCCTGCTTCCCCCTCTCACACAGAAACTCAAGCTTGTGACCGGGCATAATAGAAGGTGGTCACCACTAATAGGACCAGTGTGGCTATGGACAGACACAGATAAGAGCAGCCGTCCCTGTTCACTGCACCAGTTGAATGAACTTAACAGGCAGAAACTTGTTCCACACATGCTCCGCTCTCTCTCAGTATTAGAGCTGGTGTATGCTGACACTGGCTGGTGGTGAGGGGGGTCACACCACATTTATGGGGTGATAGTATATACAGTGTACATTTCTTATATGATGTACAGCACAGCACAAAGTGAAGTTTTAGCACTTTATAAATACATTATTATTATACTCATATGTTATGTTGTGATGGGGGTCACACCACAATTATGGGGGTCATAGTCCTATGCTACATTATGACGGGGGTGACACCACCATTATTGGGGTGATATTCCTGTTCATTATGAGAGGAGTCACACCACAATTGTGGTAGTGATAGTCTGGTAATGATATGATGGGGGGGTGGCCCCATGATTATGGAAATGAGTCATGTTACATTACAAGGAGTCACACCATAATTATTGGGGTGATAGTCCTATGTTCATTGTGATGGGGAGGTCACAACAACTATATGGCTGATAGCATAGCAACACCACAGGACTGGCAGCCATGTAATGAAGAGAGCGGGGTAACACCACAATTACATGGCTGTGTAATGATGACTGAGGGGGTTACAATTCAATAATTGGTTAAATTAATTATTATAGAATCGATAGTCACCCTCCCCTGACAATATGTAACTGACTGGGTTAAGTTGTGGCCAGGGGTCACACCGTAATATTCCAAAGCATACATGCCAGTCACTGCCAGACCATTCAAGCCTTACCTCATTGTCTTCCTTGGTGGACAAGGTTTATTAGAGATAAAACATGAAGTACTTAAAATACCACAAAGCCTCAATTATGCACACATTAAACATACAAATGCTAGAAGTATGAGCAGTATAAAATGATTCAGGATCAACCATATGCAATGACCTAAAAAACAAGTACTCATATCAAATATATATTACATCAAAGGCACATAAAGCATAGGACCAATTAAACATGGTTTGAAAGTAGACCAGAAAACGTAATAAAGACCCTATATGAATCCATGATTTGACCAGTGCTGGAATGTGCATCACAAGCTTGGAACTGTTTCTACCATAAGGATATAAATGAATTAGAGAAAGTTCAGCAGAGAGGATTAAGGTAGCTGGGGTGGCTATTATATGGTTGTCTTGAATTTAGTAGTTTCCGCAGACGTTTTTAAGATAAATTAACCATTTCTTCACCAATTGTAGTTGAAATACTATATAATATTCCAGATTGTTTCATTTATATGGTTATGTTAAAAGAAGAATTTTTTTTTTGTAAATGTGCAAAATTAGCTGAAAAATGCAACATTATATCATTTTCAGAAAGTCCCCAAAGAAATAAATGACATACACATAAGTATGACAGTGTTACTGATAACAACTTTACAGACATTTTTTTTAAAACAAATTAATAACACCACCATTAATAAGTTCGCAAAAAGTTGAATGACAGTATAAAATGGCAGTGTATTTTTGACACAAGCTCTTCACCAATCGTAATTCAAATTCGTGTAATTTTGCCTACATTTAAGATGCGTCCATACACCAAATTGCAGCTTAGTAAGTGTTGTAGTTTTTCTAAAAATGTAAATTAAGCATCCTTTCCTGGTTGTTAGTGATAACAGAAATGTCAATAGATATGAGCATTATGCTTGAAATGTGACATTTTTCATTTGTGTTTTACGTATTGTTGACAAAACATCACGGCCATTTCTAATATTGACATGTCCCCTTAATTTGCCACCACAATGGCCATTGAATCTGCATTTGTAAAGTGTTCTCATCTATGATATCAGGTTATGCCAGCCATCTGACAGACATGTGGCAGGACGTGTTTACGATCATTTTGATAGGCCCGTTATCCGCAGGGTCACCAGGTCACATCTACTTGGCCGTTTCCATTATAGCTTCAAAGGCACAATAAACTACAATAACGCTGATATTTCTTGGTTTAAGGACATAATTTAGTTAGGTAGATATAGTACTGATGTGTACTGGAATCTCAGTAACCAGATGATATGTTCTGCGTTCACAACAAACGAATAAAGCTGGTTCAAAGATTGATGCATACATGGTCGTTACTATGGAAACATTGTCAGCGTTTCTAAGAAGCCAGGGGGATTTCCAAAAGGACTGTTTTTTAAAGGATGGATTGGCGGAATACGATGTTAGTGTCGGGTGATTATTTGTGGTGTCAACATTCAATTCAATATTTCCTAGCATGTTATGAGGAAAAAATCAACTGACACGTTAGCCGTCCCAGCTACCTTAAAACTCAACAGAACACCTAAAATCACACGTGTACCCCAGTGAAATTATTTACCAGACTGTTTAATTCTAGTTTATTCTACACATTTCTAGTTTTGGATAACTGCAAAATAGTCACTAAGTTATCACATATGCAAACATTCGTTTAAGACTTGCCTATCAACAATACCATGGGGACCAGTAAATCCTTAATAAAATATGGCTTACTTTATGGTTATGGTTTCTTTCAGTTTCACTTTTGCCAACCCACAGATGCACAAGTTAACGATGTAGGCATGTGCGAGATTTCAGCACATGAAAGTAACCAAATTAGAAAAAGTTGAACTCACCAATACTTTTATCTTCCTTCTTTCTTGACCGTGAACTTTCCTTCACCTTTGGGACCGTTTCAACAACTGCTTTGCCTTTACTTCCATCCGAGCCCGAACTCATCTCCCTCTCAGCCGACAGGCTGGGACTGCTGTCAGAACTGTGGCCATCCTTCTGCTTCCCAGCAGTCGGGGAAACATCCTCTGCACCGTCCCCACCCCGACGCTCTTCCTTGCCCACGGAGGGTGCCCCTGTGGTTTCCTTGGGTACATGACAGTCTTCTACAGATGCTGACTGAAAATATACAATAATATTACACAAAACATAATAAAACTCCCCCTTCGAGTTATTTAACCTGTTGTTCAAATCTGTAGTGTGTAAATAGTTTTATGTATTATGTGCAGACAATTAACGAGAGTTAGTATTTTAATTATCATTGAAAGAATTTGACTTTGATCGCCATATCAGGTACATGATTAAACATGTGAAAAGCATATGGTGTAATACTGAGCCAACTTTTGCAATCTCTCTGCTGATTTTTGACTGGATCCATTCAAAATAATTCAATAGTTTGCCTGACGATTTCACAAAAACTATAAAAAAATTACACAAAGCTAACCTGTCGTAGTGGATACTTGATAAGTTAGTTTTTTTCATTAAATGGATGTGAAACGAGATAAGCAAAAATAATTAGAAATAGGACCAGGAAGAACCAACCATTAATAAAAATTTTATAATAAACTTGACAGATTAATTCTCATTAATTACCAACTCTGTGAAGTAAAAAATGCAAAGGGTTATTTTCTATAATAATGCAAGCCAAGGAGACGAACTATTTTGCCTCATCCATTGGATGTTGTTTCATGGCTTCAAATCTAGATGACTAGGCCAATTGCTGATGACTACAATTGTATTTTGAGAAAACAGTTATGACATGTATGGAATGAACCCCAAATCTTATTAGCCCACGTAGAACACCATCATTGTATCCTAGTATTTTAGGTAGACTATGTTATGTTGAAGGGGATTGTAGGAACATGCAGGTTGTTGGTACCGCTGGTGTCCACTTAATTTTTTTTAGACAGATATATTTGTTGTTAATTAAATACATCATTTCTGTCAAATGATATTTCTTGTTATAAGTTATAAATCCATGTGTTCAGTAGTTGAGTTGAGCAGTATTTACACAAGGCTGGGATGGGCTCACGGTTCAAAGGGTATTATCAAGTTAACAAAGTTGTACTGGCTGTTGAGTTTAATAAAAACACTAAGATGTCACTGATATCATACAAGTAGCAAGACGATGCTCAACACAAGTGGCTGAGCTGACTGTGTTACTGGAATTTAAAAATAAATAGATGCATTTATAGGAGTGGTCATGGTACTCTTTTTAAAATAAGAAATGACGAATGGCTAAGACTTAGAAAACAGGCATATTCAATTTATATTTAAATTTAGAAGAAGATTATTAATATATATGCATATGTTTTTAACCCAATTATTGATCATAATAACAATCAATTTATTCTGAAATAGTGCAGGTGCATTGACAGTTCATTGAGCTGTACATAAAATACTCACACCATTATGCAATATGACGTAGTCTTGCAAGAGGTTGCTAAATAAACCATATATTTTTTAGCCAGCAAAATGAAATATCAGAAAACAAAAAAGCCAGGATATAACATTTAGTACTATGGTCTTGGTTCCCACTACAGTTCTTGGATGGATTACACAAAAACATGGAAAGATTCTTAAAACAATAAAAATGGCTGGATTATCGGGAGAACTGAAAATGTGTCACGTGACTACCCACAAATTCTAATTCTCCAACATTCATCCAGAAAAATTAGTCTGATTAAAATTTACCCTAGACTTCATTAACAGTTGCCACCATGCAAGGTGAAGGTCGGAACCCTTTTTAGTTTCAAATTCATGATTTGTAAATTCTTTGTACAGTACTGTGTGTCAAATGCATTTACAAGTTATGAATTCGTATTCACAGTAAATACAAGCACACTCAATCATAGCATAAATCCAACACGCTTAACGTATTGTGCAGGTAAACAAATTCGATGCCAATGATGGTTATTAAAAAATTATGCATATTTCACTTATTATAATAAATTTGTTTTGCCCCACAAACTGTAGAAATTTGCCGAATATAAAATGCCTTAAACATAAAGTACACCGGACTATCTAGTATGTGTGAACACAGCTATAGGTAATAGTCACATACATAGTCATAGACGTAGCGCAACACAATCCTACATTTTCATGGTTAAATCTCTATTATCGCTCACATATTTTACAAGAACATTCACATCAAATGATCAAGAAAACATTATTCTGTACAGGAACATGTATAAACGAACCAATGGGTAATTTGCCGTAATTCACATACGTATACATTTGGAAAGACATAGAAATATTATAGCGCTTTAAAAAACATTCACAGGTTCATGTTTCGTCACTCGGGACATTTGATTGCGCGGCTACAAAACTTTACGTAAGCACCCAAAGGGATAATATTTGCGTGCCACAAAACATATCTATATGTTGTGTTAACACTACTTTGCAAATCGAACTATAGGCATGGGTGCATAGCATTGCACAGGAGATGCATTCTTACTTTTTCCGACACGTCTGCTGCTACCGCTGCGCTCATGGTGGCTGCCATCTTGTGACATCGGCGTGTATTCGTTCGCCAAACAAGGTTCATCCTACGAGCGGCCGCGGGCGGCAGCACTGTACCTGATTACATGTTTCCTTATAACATTGTGATCTTTTAAAATATTTTAATATTAGGTTTTAGTGATGTGAGGATGTATTTCTTTTATTCGAACATCTACACCTTTTTGAACATTTGGACGAGTTTTCGTGATTATCGATAAACTGAAGAAAAAAACAGGTCGTTTATGGCAAGTAATCTGTCTGTGTTAAGTAGATCATCTTGTATATATGTTAATTGTATAACATTATATCATTATTGTTAATTGAAAGTAGACATTTTGGCAAGTGTAAGATTTCTGGTCGAAATCAGACAGCAACATTTTTGCTCCCCTCTGGAAGTGTAAAGAAAAAACCTGAGGACGCCCCTGCAAACAGAAATGAAAAAAAAACTGTTTTACGATTTTAGAAATGCCACAATATTTTGGTTGGGAATTCAGAATGGTCAGGTTTATGAACACTTTTAACACAATTCGAACATGAAGTAAGTCAGTGTTTCCTGCACAGAGATAAGTTAAAAAGTAGCCGATTAAATAGTTAAATGTGGCTAAAGCACGCATAACATTGATCCGCTAGATGGAGGCACTACAACTGCTGCCGACCGAGAAGAGTCGTCTGCGTTGGACATGCCCGATTAAAAAAAACCACGAAGACATTTAAAATATTTCGTGGTGCCAATTTTTTTCGCAATCACTGGAAACGCCTACGTGTTGACGAATATGGAAATAAACGTTGGCCTAACAATGTGACCTCTTCAATCAAGATCGTTAGTACATGTTTGCTCAGTTTCAAAAACAGACGACAAACACTTTGACTATCATTTATTATAGTACATAAATATATTATTAATGTCTACTATGAAGTGCATCACTAATTTTTTTTTAGTTACAACGTGTCTACTGTGCAGTTCACAGACAAACCATTATTCAATATATTATGTATAACTGTCTCAATTGATAGGCGAGTCGTGAACGGCCGGGGGCGGGCGCGCCGTGCGGCCGAGCGCGTGCGCCGGTAGACGGCCGAACCCGAAGGCCGCGCGGCAACCAATGCGCTGTCGACAGACGCTCCCATACAGGGGACTTATCTCTGGACCCGCGGCAGCCGACAACGGCGGCACGTTCAGCGGGGGACTTCACTGCGCGCCGGGTCGAATCCTCGGCATAACGGGGTACCGCACCCCGCCCACCGGCCGACCCAGTCGACGTTCTCCGTCGAGGCAGTCCGTGGCTGGCCGAGGTCTGTTCAGCCCAGAATGCGCGAAACTCCGGAAACTGTATACTTATGTGAATGATGACTCATAAACCGACCGCTATAGTTGATTGTGTGCCCGGACGGTGCAGACGGACAGCGTTGTAACTTGTGTTAGCACAAGTCCGAGAGGTCGCTGACTACCGTTGGACTGGTCCTATTGCCGGACCACAGCCGGGGATGAGAACGGGCGGATCAGGTTGTGAGAGCGTCCTCCCGCAGGGAAGTTACTGTTGTGAGACCTGAGCCCGTTGTGCAGTGGCCGCTGTGATGGCCTGGTCCTCGACGCGTCGCTTCGTTGGCGAAGCACCCAAGTACCTCGGCGTGGTGAGTGGAGACGACCTGCTTCGTGCTGTTATTACTCGTTACTGCCATTGTTGTTACTTGTTACTGCCATTGTTGTTACTTGTTACTGCCATTGTTGTTACTTGTTACTGCCATTGTTCTCGAGTTGTCACTGTTCGTTGTTTTACTATTGTTCTTAAGTTGGTTTTCGTTATTTAGCTGTTAATTGATTGCTTTGGTGGTTTTTGCGTGAGTTCAATATATATATATATATATATATAATTATATATATATATATATATATATATATATATATATATATATATATATATATATATATATATATATATATATATATATATATATATATATATATATATATATATATATATCGTTTATATTATGAACCATTTCTGAGAAACGATGTGTTACATGTTTAGTACAAATGATAGTAGACGAAAGGGGAAGATACTGATCTGGTTGGGTAACATTCGTGTCGGGTGACAGCCGACTTGAAGCCGCCTGTCCGTGGGTGTGTAGGCAGTGTGCGTGTGTGCCGACGTGGTAGTGAGTACAGATAAGCCGGCGGGCTACCACCATTAGCCAGTCAGTAAAAAAGTGGAATATATGTTGCACCGGGAAGCCGCCGTGATGGTATCAGTTCAAGGGTAGCGCTGAACGAATTCAGGTGGCCAGCGCGACTTGCTGGAAGCGATGTATCGGCTCCGACGGACATGGTCGTTGACGGCGAGTCGGTCGGGTTACCCGAGGTGAGACGATAATTTAGACGCCTCGCTGGTCTACGGCTGATCCTGACGTCATGAACTACGTCACGGCCGACACAAGATGATAACATAATGGGAAATAAGTGGTGGGGTATGTAGGGTAAAGGGGGTATTAACTTCATCTATGTCTTACCATACATGGTGTAGGCACTGACATACATACTCAGGTTGTAGAACCACCAACCACGTGTCTCGATAAGAAGGCAACAGTTAGTTCAAGAACATAAAGCTAAGAAAGGAGTTTTAATTATTGTTGTGTTAGTAATGTTACAGAACCCTCTCAGTGTATTACAACATATAGAATAGTAGTTGTTTACCCGGCATCAGTTACGCACGTACATATGTCCACATTTCCAGGCAGACACGTTTGCACAACTAACAATACTCACCATGATAGCTATATATGTTGTGCCGTCTCCACGCAGTGTTCTGTGTTCACGGAGCGATACTCGCAGATATGTTGTGCCGTATCCACGCAGTGTTCTGTGTTCACGGAGCGATACTCGCAGATATTCTAAATATAGTACAAAACAAGAAAGTAGAGCACTATAGAAAAGCTACACATTTGTAAACACTATCTATACTATTAAAAAAAGAAACAAGATAATATATTCAAAAATATGTAACATTACATGGAAACACTATAGATGACACCGACGTGGACAGTTTGGGGCGCTTTCGCATAGACCACGTCGAGGCTTAGCCGACCCGTCGAGGCTTAGCCGACCCGTCGAGGCTTAGCCGACCCGTCGAGGCTTAGCCGACGCGTCGAGGCTTAGCCGACCCGTCGAGGCTTAGCCGACCCGTCGAGGCTTAGCCGATCCGTCGAGGCTTAGCCGACCCGTCGAGGCTTAGCCGACCCGTCGAGGCTTAGCCGACCCGTCGAGGCTTAGCCGACCCGTCGAGGCTTAACCGACTCGTCGAGGCTTAGCCGACCCGTCGAGGCTTAGCCGACCCGTCGAGTTTATATTTTGATAAGTGTATTACGTAATACTCTTATCAAAATATCAACCCTCGAGCAATTCCAGACTTGCTGCAAACCCCATCTCGCGGTTTGTTTGTTACACATCTGATCACCACTCGCCCAGGAACTACCGCAAATGGTCGACCAAACAACGTGACACGGACCACGTCGTCACCCCAGGCCCGGGGTGATACAGGCCTACACAATTAATTGTCTTCTAGAGTAAATTTCCTAGGCGGTTACCCCGGAGTCTCGCAGCGCGTCCGTTGTTTTTTATAGCTGACTTGTCGTTCGTAGATCATTCGGTCGCATTCCGCACGTTCCCTGTGCCGTGACCGCCCACAACCTGCCCCCGGTTGTGGGGGGCGGTGGGTGGGTAGGGCGTCTAACTATTAACCACCCGTCTGTGCCGTCGGGGTTGTCGGGTGTCGGGGCAGAGTCAATCTCTTACGCAGTGTTGACATTTCTGTTGGAGTCAACAGGACGTAGCCACGGAAGGCGTGTCGCTATCAGCAATGACAGCGTGTGATTCGGGTTCACAACTGGGCAAGTTTGATTATCAGCACAGTATAAAACAATACACACGATAGTGTTTTCTTATAAACGTTTCTTCCTCTATAGGTCTGTTGGTACATGCTTACATGCATCCTGGTCGGTCGAATATAGTTTTACCTCATCTACGGCAACCCTGCTGGGAATGCCGCGGTGCTACGTCCAGAGCCCAACACAGGCCTACTGTGCACCTCGTTGATACTGAAATACGGCAGACGAATGTACAAACAACGGCGATTTTTTTACACGCGCGATTCGCAGCCCCACCCTTTATACAGTTGTACGTAGGAGATTCCCAGGGACTGCTTAGCGGGAATACCACCAGGAGGCAGTCGACTATTTCCACTCCGTGTCGTGTCGTTTTCGGGCAAATCGAGCAACGTAAAACTGACACGTACGTGTGATCGCTGTACGTGTGATCGCTGTACGTGTGATCGCTGTACGTGTGATCGCTGTACGTGTGATCGCTGTACGTGTGATCGCTGTACGTGTGATCGCTGTACGTGTGATCGCTGTACGTGTGATCGCTGTACGTGTGATCGCTGTACGTGTGATCGCTGTACGTGTGATCGCTGTACGTGTGATCGCTGTACGTGTGATCGCTGTACGTGTGATCGCTGTACTTGGAACTACAGTAGTTACCCGTACTGACGATATCACAATATCAAAGTCGGCTTCCGTCTGTCCTCGTTGTATCTGCTATCAAGGCAGGTAACTATCGGTCTAGCAGCCTGTAGCCGAACAGCGACTCATGGGCAAGACTACGCCGATGGGCATACACACTGCTTTAGTTGACAAATACATTTTCATTGCTGTAAAAAATAAGGAGTTGTATACGCCGCAGGTACTGAAAACTGACGCCGGCTGACTGTTTATTGTTTTGTGACACAGTCGCCAGTTTGATGAGTGAACGGGGGGGGGGGGGGGGGGCGCCTACTAGCGAGACGGCACACCGACTCACTCTCTGGACACACTAACGTGTCAATGTGCGAAAAACGTTGTACACTACTCCTGTAGTTGAACGAATTAAGCTGTGAAACAATACATTCTGACATGTCATGACTTCATTTTCACCTTCATAGGTCCCATAACGGAGGCAGTAGTTGGGGCACCACTTCAGTCTCAGAGGCTGTCGTTGGGGCACCACTTCAGTCTCAGAGGCTGTCGTTGGGGCACCACTTCAGTCTCAGAGGCTGTCGTTGGGGCACCACTTCAGTTTCAGAGGCTGTCGTTGGGGCACCACTTCAGTGTCAGAGGCTGTAGTTGGGGCACCACTTCAGTCTCAGAGGCTGTCGTTGGGGCACCACCAGTCTCAGAGGCTGTCGTTGGGGCACCACTTCAGTCTCAGAGGCTGTCGTTGGGGCACCACTTCAGTCTCAGAGGCTGTCGTTGGGGCACCACTTCAGTGTCAGAGGCTGTAGTTGGGGCACCACTTCAGTCTCAGAGGCTGTCGTTGGGGCACCACCAGTCTCAGAGGCTGTCGTTGGGGCACCACTTCAGTCTCAGAGGCTGTCGTTGGGGCACCACCAGTCTCAGAGGCTGTCGTTGGGGCACCACCAGTCTCAGAGACTGTCGTTGGGGCACCGCCAGTCTCAGAGGCTGTCGTTGGGGCACCACCAGCCTCAGAGACTGTCGTTGGGGCACCACCAGTCTCAGAGGCTGTCGTTGGGGCACCACCAGTCTCAGAGGCTGTCGTTGGGGCACCACCAGTCTCAGAGGCTGTCGTTGGGGCACCACCAGTCTCAGAGGCTGTCGTTGGGGCACCACTTCAGTCTCAGAGGCTGTCGTTGGGGCACCACCAGTCTCAGAGGCTGTCGTTGGGGCACCACCAGTCTCAGAGACTGTCGTTGGGGCACCGCCAGTCTCAGAGGCTGTCGTTGGGGCACCACCAGCCTCAGAGACTGTCGTTGGGGCACCACCAGTCTCAGAGGCTGTCGTTGGGGCACCACCAGTCTCAGAGGCTGTCGTTGGGGCACCACCAGTCTCAGAGGCTGTCGTTGGGGCACCACTTCAGTCTCAGATGTTCGTCATACAATGTTTCTCCACCACACTCGAGCCCTCGTCGCCTCCAGACTCTCTGGAGTTCAGTCCCGTCCACTCCTGGATGTTGTCGAGCAACTCGATCTTCTTCTGTCTGCCTCTTCTACGTCGTCCATTCACTGTGTCTGCAGGCTTGGTTTATACAGACCTGTCGATCTCATTGCAGTTTGTTTCTTCCCACCATAGTGAGCAGTCATGTCATGGCGGCCAGTGGATCGTTTACATTATTGTACTACATAATAATATTATACAGTTTTAATATGGTTTTTATGTGTGAACAAATGATAGGTTGCATCAGCTGCCAGACCTGCTGCTGCTGCCCAGACTGTGGGGTGCACATTCCTTTCACTCGGTTGTAATTGTATCCGGAGTTAATTACACTACGGAATAGCGACATTGAAAGGGAAGCCGTCGGTACGTCACTACGGAATAGTGACATTGAAAGGGAAGCCGTCGGTACGTCACTTGCTGATACGGCAGTATTTGGTGTCTAAACAAACGAGGTTTGCGAATAAAAAACAAAAAACAACCTCCCTGGCCCTCTGGTCACTGGTGAGAGACAATGGAGATACTGGACACTTAAACCTGGGACTAAGTTAGTCCGTATGCCAGAAAGTGGATTATCTTTAGTCCCTGGAGTTACCCTGGACTGGACTAAACCTCAAAGGTTATGCCTGGTCCAGGGTAGGATTAGCAGTGGACTAACTCCCACATACAACACTTGAACACGACGCTACGTATTGCTACATGTCATGATGACTATTATTATAATAGAATCCTTTCCAACTGCTCTTCAACATTGGATGACATATACAATACACGACTTTTCGCGATTGGGATTACTCTATAAAATGTTTGTAAGACTGTGTTTTGTATGAAACCACTACACTATGATATAACATGGTTACGTGACATTTTAGCAACTGTATAATATACTTACAAACTGTAATTAACCAATGGGAGGGAGGGAGGGAGGGAGGGAGGGAGGGAGGGAGGGAGGGAGGGAGGGAGGGAGGGAGGGAGGGAGGGAGGGAGGGAGGGAGGGAGGGAGGGAGGGAGGGAGGGAGGGAGGGAGGGAGGGAGGGAGGGAGGGAGGGAGGGAGGGAGGGAGGGAGGGAGGGAGGGAGGGAGGGAGGGAGGGAGGGAGGGAGGGAGGGAGGGAGGGAGGGAGGGAGGGAGGGAGGGAGGGAGGGAGGGAGGGAGGGAGGGAGGGAGGGAGGGAGGGAGGGAGGGAGGGAGGGAGGGAGGGAGGGAGGGAGGGAGGGAGGGAGGGAGGGAGGGAGGGAGGGAGGGAGGGAGGGAGGGAGGGAGGGAGGGAGGGAGGGAGGGAGGGAGGGAGGGAGGGAGGGAGGGAGGGAGGGAGGGAGGGAGGGAGGGAGGGAGGGAGGGAGGGAGGGAGGGAGGGAGGGAGGGAGGGAGGGAGGGAGGGAGGGAGGGAGGGAGGGAGGGAGGGAGGGAGGGAGGGAGGGAGGGAGGGAGGGAGGGAGGGAGGGAGGGAGGGAGGGAGGGAGGGAGGGAGGGAGGGAGGGAGGGAGGGAGGGAGGGAGGGAGGGAGGGAGGGAGGGAGGGAGGGAGGGAGGGAGGGAGGGAGGGAGGGAGGGAGGGAGGGAGGGAGGGAGGGAGGGAGGGAGGGAGGGAGGGAGGGAGGGAGGGAGGGAGGGAGGGAGGGAGGGAGGGAGGGAGGGAGGGAGGGAGGGAGGGCAGAGGGAGGGAGCGAGGGAGCGAGGGAGCGAGGCAGCGGAAGGTCAGTTACGGTGCTTATAGACATACAGCCTTCAGTTAAATAGAGATAAAACATGATAAATAAAAATAAAACATGCGTGGGTGGTAAGCGACTGCCTACATTTAGCAACGCCGTTGTCTTTCTAAGGCTGACAGAGTATCTTGTCGATTGGGAACTTAGTCGAACACAGGAGGTAATCATACTGTTGTCTTTGTTGGTTTTGGCCTCTGGTTGTCGTTATCTGCGTGGGTTTACTTCAGCAGAGTGTTTGACATTGAGTCCTTGTGAAACTGTTCTCCGTTACAGTAAGAACGTTGTACATTGAGTCCTTGTGAAACTGTTCTCCGTTACAGTAAGAACGTTGTACATTGAGTCCTTGTGAAACTGTTCTCCGTTACAGTAAGAACGTTGTACGTTGAGTCCTTGTGAAACTGTTCTCCGTTACAGTAAGAACGTTGTACATTGAGTCCTTGTGAAACTGTTCTCCGTTACAGTAAGAACGTTGTACGTTGAGTCCTTGTGAAACTGTTCTCCATTACAGCAAGAACGTTATACTGCACCTACCGAACCATCGATAAGCTTATTATACTAGTGGGTCCTGGCACGAATGACAACTCTATCAAACCTGTACCAGGATATGCCAAAGTTGGATGATGCCTGCTGGCGTAATAGTTTCAGTGCTTGATTACATCAGCATTTAACCACGGTACGTCCTGTGAGTCAACCCGAGAGAACAAGTAATGGTAATTCCTGGTATCGTAACTTTTTATTTGTCGAGCACCTTTTTATTTCGTGTTACGGCAACATTGATATTACCCGCTAATCGTGTTATGACACATTCCTAACACACGCTTGCTCAGCATGACACATTCCTAATACACGCTTGCTCAGCATGTGGTCATTAGCAGAACCGTAACCGTTTCTTTCATTTTCTAGAACTTATGTTTTTATTATAAGACTGTTTACAAAACTTCTGAAACAGAAAAGAAAGAGAAAAAAGGTATACTATTATTATATCTGATGTTATCTTTGATTCATTGGTGGAATCCAAAGGAATGCAGATCAGTACATATGGCACTAGCTGTGCTGTAGGAGCTGCCGGAAGGATGGCAAGGTTGCAGTACATATGGCACTAGCTGTGCTGTAGGAGCTGCCGGAAGGATGGCAAGGTTGCAGTACATATGGCACTAGCTGTGCTGTAGGAGCTGCCGGAAGGATGGCAAGGTTGCAGTACATATGGCACTAGCTGTGCTGTAGGAGCTGCCGGAAGGATGGCAAGGTTGCAGTACATATGGCACTAGCTGTGCTGTAGGAGCTGCCGGAAGGATGGCAAGGTTGCAGTACATATGGCATTAGCTGTGCTGTAGGAGCTGCCGGAAGGATGGCAAGGTTGCAGTACATATGGCACTAGCTGTGCTGTAGGAGCTGCCGGAAGGATGGCAAGGTTGCAGTACATATGGCACTAGCTGTGCTGTAGGAGCTGCCGGAAGGATGGCAAGGTTGCAGTACATATGGCACTAGCTGTGCTGTAGGAGCTGCCGGAAGGATGGCAAGGTTGCAGTACATATGGCACTAGCTGTGCTGTAGGAGCTGCCGGAAGGATGGCAAGGTTGCAGTACATATGGCACTAGCTGTGCTGTAGGAGCTGCCGGAAGGATTGCAAGGTTGCAGTACATATGGCATTAGCTGTGCTGTAGGAGCTGCCGGAAGGATGGCAAGGTTGCAGTACATATGGCACTAGCTGTGCTGTAGGAGCTGCCGGAAGGATGGCAAGGTTGCAGTACATATGGCACTAGCTGTGCTGTAGGAGCTGCCGGAAGGATTGCAAGGTTGCAGTACATATGGCACTAGCTGTGCTGTAGGAGCTGCCGGAAGGATGGCAAGGTTGCAGTACATATGGCACTAGCTGTGCTGTAGGAGCTGCCGGAAGGATAGCAAGGTTGCAGTACACATGGCACTAGCTGTGCTGTAGGAGCTGCCGGAAGGATGGCAATGTTGCAGTACACATGGCACTAGCTGTGCTGTAGGAGCTGCCGGAAGGATGGCAAGGTTGCAGTACATATGACACTAGCTGTGCTGTAGGAGCTGCCGGAAGGATGGCAAGGTTGCAGTACATATGGCACTAGCTGTGCTGTAGGAGCTGCCGGAAGGATGGCAAGGTTGCAGTACATATGGCACTAGCTGTGCTGTAGGAGCTGCCGGAAGGATGGCAAGGTTGCAGTACATATGGCACTAGCTGTGCTGTAGGAGCTGCCGGAAGGATGGCAAGGTTGCAGTACATATGGCACTAGCTGTGCTGACGACT
This sequence comes from Lamellibrachia columna, assembly GCA_963662155.1. Lineage (NCBI taxonomy): Eukaryota > Metazoa > Annelida > Polychaeta > Sabellida > Siboglinidae > Lamellibrachia > Lamellibrachia columna. The sequence goes on along the minus strand of OY759270.1, from coordinate 53,407,191 downwards.
GGGCAGACGAAGAACCGGACCAATGTTTGTTTAGTCTGGGACATAGGAAACTTGAAGATCGGGAATGTTCACAGGGAAGAGGTCAAGTGGGGAAGAAGGGGACCAGGGACTGCGCTGCTCGGCAACTGTTATCGTGTCTCCCCTACGTCAGGGAGTGGGAGACAAGTGGGCGGGCTCGTGGCGTACAAACAAACTGGCGTGGACCCCCCAGCTGTCGCTGGCTCGAGTCGGCAGTTTGTTTCTGTAATGTTTGATGATATCTGATTAGCCGAGGCAATTATCCTGCACGGGTGTCGACAACTGATTCATAATGCGGCTATAGTTACGTTGGTCGCAGCCGTGTAGGACAGGCTGTTTCGGTGTTAGGGCATCGACTTCCAACACGGGAGACCGGGTTAGAGCACTCGATATTGCTCGATGTTTATGTAACGTCTTTCAGTGTATATTGGCTCAGTTTGTTCAGTTATATCTTTCGAGTGGCACAACTAGGAACCACACATTACTTCTACGGCAGGGGCCACACTCCCACTACTCACGACACGAGCTACAACAGAAGCGTTCAGTACCGTAACTCGTTCGAATGTCCTCTACACGAGGATACGATTTAATGATTGTTTGTAAAAATTCATTCTTGCGTAGTATTTGAAAGCGTGGCTTAAAGTAAATTGGCGGCGACATGACAAAGAGGGTTAAATGACAAAACAACTCTGAACATCCCTGCAGGGGTCTACTTGACGAAAGTTTCGTTGACTCTTGTCAAGTGTCATACAAAAATCAAACTTCAACATCTAATTCGTTCATCCTGCTACGACAATTTCCAGGACGTATGCACCTAATTCGTCTATGGTAGCTTTCCGGAAGTCTGCCAGGCTTCATTTCCCGAGGACGCATCATGTTACCCACTTACCATCTGTTTAATGCTTGTTGACGTGTTGTTTGATTATACAACGGTGCAGTTTCTTGCTATCCACTTTGTTGGGACAAATTATGAAAACTCTCAGAGGAAATACACATCCGTGCACTGTTTAGATACTTGTGTACTCCGTTAGCGGCGTTCAACGAATGATGCTGAAAATAGAAGGACAGAAAAGGCCGGAATACTCGATGACTCAACAATGCTTTATGTCATTTTTTTTTATTTGCGTCGGGTCTCGAACAACTGTTTGAGTCACCCTTCTTGTAGTTTGCTGTCCTTATCTGTCTCCACTAATGAACACGATGTGGCACGATAATCCCTGACACTACAGTGGTACTGTTATAATCTATGGCACTACAGTGATCCTGTGATAATCCCTGACACTACAGTGGTCCTGTTATAACCTATGACACTACAGTGATCCTGTGATAATCCCTGACACTACAATGGTCCTGTTATAATCTATGACACTACAGTGATCCTGTGATAATCCCTGGCACTACAGTGGTCCTGTTATAATATATGACACTACAGTGGTCTTGTGATAATCCCTGACATTACAGTGGTCCTGTTATAATTTATGACACTACAGTGATGCTGTGATAATCCCTGACACTACAGTTGTCCTGTTATAAGCTATGACACTACAGTGATCCTGTGATAATCCCTGACACTACAGTGGTCCTGTTATAATCTATGACACTACAGTGGTCTTGTGATAATCCCTGACATTACAGTGGTCCTGTTATAATTTATGACACTACAGTGATCCTGTGATAATCCCTGACACTACAGTGGTCCTGTTATAATCTATGACACTACAGTGATCCTGTGATAATCCCTGACACTACAGTGGTCATGTGATAACTGGGAAAACATCGGGGCTCTCAGCTTATCAAGACAGCGTACACTACCACAATGAAATGGCCGCAATAAAAAATAGTCGTCGTAAATACTAAAAATAAGTTGTCATAAAGACAGATTAGTAGTTGTCTACATATATAGTGATGTAGATTAGTAGTTGTCTACATATATAGTGATGTAGCTAAGACCAAAGAAGAGGGAGATGTGTATTTACTAACGGCCTGTGTTATTTATCAGAGGAAGGACTATAACGAATAAATCTGAGCTAAGATTCAGTGTGGTCACCACCACCACCATCACTACCACCACCACCTCCACCACCACCTCCACCACCACCACCACCACCTCCACCACCACCACCACCACCACCACCACCACCTCCACCACCACCACCACCTTCACCACCACCACCACCACCTCCACCACCACCTCCACCACCACCACCATCACCTCCACCACCACCACCTCCACCACCACCACCACCTTCACCACCACCACCACCACCACCTCCACCATCACCACCACCTCCACCACCACCACCACCACCACCACCACCACCACCTCCACCACCACCACCACCACCACCTCCACCACCACCACCACCAGCTCCACCACCACCAACGTTGTCGCCTTTATTATTATATTCGGTATATCATCGTCTGCGTCGTCTCCCACTTGATCTGTTGGTGTTGTTTCTGTCTACCAGGTGGCGTGGTTGGCAGTCAACGTTGTCGTATTCAGGCTCACGTATTCCTACTACAAGAACGCGCCGCAGCTGTTCTACCTGCGGGAGATCCTCGGTGTAAGTAGTTGATCTACCTGCGGGAGATCCTCGGTGTAAGTAGTTGATCTACCTGCGGGAGATCCTCGGCGTAAGTAATTAATCTACCTGCAAGAGATCCTTGGTGTAAGTAATTTATCTACGTAGGATTAAAGGAACACATTTAAGCTAGCCTGGTCGCAGACGTATGTCACCACGAAGTCTGGGGACAGTTACTTGAGGACACTGACGGGTTCAACAGAGTGCACTCCCTCGAATGACCTGCGACGGAGGTGATTGAGCGTGTTCGACGCCTCGAGGTCTTCACAGGCCGGCGCATCAGGCTTCTTGCATCAGAGCGTCGTCGCTTATTTGTGGTCGGCACCTAATTTCACACTCGACATCCTGGAATTAATTGCATCGCACCAGAGAGTAGCTGCCACTTAGCAGTGACAGTGATTAACTGTTGTTTTGACAACCACATATGTTACAAGGTGCAAGTAATATAAACAAACCATTTGGATTTGTTAAAAAGGTTAATGTCAGCGTTCAAAATGTTTTTCAACTGAAATTATGCTTGTATAATTAAGGAGGGGTTAGTCTTACGCTAGAACGGACGAATACGCAAACGTATTTACTGGAGTTAAAGGTCCCTCCATAATTCTATTTTTTTTCGTCTCGTTTCAGACCAATTTCGCAAGAAAAAACCGGAACCTATATAATATTGGCTACGGCGTGTTAGCTACGGCGTGTTAGCTATGGCATGTTAGCTACGGCGTGTTAGCTATGGCATGTTAGCTCATTTGTACAAAACTATTATTTAGTTTTGATAAAATCATCGGACAAACTGATATTGTTTTGACTGGATCTGGCAAACATTCAGCGTATTATTTAGACTGTTCACACACAACAGATTTGAACATCAGCAAACCCGACTCGAGATTGGCTCAAGGGTATTCGTTACTAATGTTGTCGTTCGCTACCTTTCAGAACGGGCTGTGCGTGTCCCGGGGAACGGCCAACGTGATCAACCTCAACCTAGGGATGTTGCTTCTTCCCGTCTGTCATTCTTTAACGACCTTCCTACGGAGGGCGAAATGCACGGTGAGTAGACTTAGGCGGTTGTTCACGGCACATTTAGATGTGGTCAGATGGTCAGATGGTCAGATGGGTGTAGCTCTCCTTGTGAGTCTGTCGTGGTATTAGAGTCACTCTTGATGGATCTACCCGAACAAAGTGGTACGAATTGAAATTGTCCGAGTTGTCGAATTAACCAATGGGATGCTTAACTAGGAAGTTATTAGATGATATCCGACCAAATAATCCATTCGGATGATTTGTAATATAATCATCCTATCCGGCAAAAATAGTTAGCTTCACGTTTTCTGTCTTTATGATCAAATATAATATGTTACGTAATCGTGTATGTTACGTAATCGTGTATGTTACGTAATCGTGTATGTTACGTAATCGTGTATGTTACGTAATCGTGTATGTTACGTAATCGTGTATGTTACGTAATCGTGTATGTTACGTAATCGTGTATGTTACGTAATCGTGTATGTTACGTAATCGTGTATGTTACGTAATCGTGTATGTTGCTCTCTTCTTTATCCGTGAAGTCCGGGTGAGGCTGGCACCGACCGTCGAGTGTTGTTTTCTTCTTCTTCTTGCTAAGCAACCATATATATATATATATATATATATATATATATATATATATATATATATATATGGGGAAAAACAGGGAAACACGATTATTGTAAACGTACTGTGCATTGCTGAGTGAGGCTGTTTGAAAAAACCTGTCTTTTCACGGCAACTCCGGCGCAGGCGTCTTTTTGTGATGTCCGTTCGTTGTCGTGATCTGATGTGTCCGGTCTCCAGGTGAGCATGTGGACATTCCGTCATCTGATTGACCACTGCAAGGGATTCCACATCTTATGTGCCTGGGTCGTCACCATAGCGTCAGGTAGGATAATGTAAACTAAATAGTTGTCGTCGTTATTCTGTTGCAGTGCCGGGACAAGGGTGTACTTGTCATACCAACATATCTTGCCCAGATAGCTTAGACACCCTCGTGTAGTTTTGCTCTCCACGTGGTTTCTTGTTGTAAACGCCCCCTTGCTTCTGTAGGGTAACGAAACCCTTACTACGATTTTGACGATTGTTATTCATTCAGTTGAATATTTCTGAGTAAAACTCCGCTACCCACATAGCATAGCAAGCCCGACAATATTTGGTGGCATCAACACGTTCGTCGGAAACTCTACGGCCAAGTTCCTTGCCTCTATCAACGACCATCCCAAGCATAATGTGTTGTAGTTTAATTGTAGCAACCTGTTGTTTAAGATGAACGCTCTCTTGCCCACTCACGCGGGTACACGCTTGACTATAGTCAGACGAACGCAGGCAAACTGCGCTGTCCACGCATTCATTTGAGGGTAGCTATCATTTTGTTTAAAACTTGTGGACAACCAAGCTCGTCACCAACACTGTGTTTCTCCTGCTGGTTGTTGTAGGCGTCCACCTGTTCTCTCATGTCTTCAACGCCTACAACTATTCACTCAACTACAACTTGCGCTACACCGACGTCAACGCCGCCTCCCGGCCAAACGAGGTACTATCAACACTGTCGGACAGTTCTGCTGTCTGAGATTTGTCCAGTGCCGTATAAACTCGTCTTGTTCACACAGGTCAACATAAGCTTCCGTTCGACGATCTCTTCATGCAACATATCTAGCTGTGAAATGTACTACTGTTACTGCAGCTGCAGCAGCTGCAGCTGCTGCTGATGCTGATGCTGCCTCAGCTGCTGCTGCTGCTGCTGCTGCTGCTACTACTACAAACAAACCGAATCGGATCGCGTAGATAGTTTGGTGTAAAATAGAGGTGTTTGGCTACATAAATTATCTCTGTAACTATGCTACTATTTTATATCAAAACCAACACGATTTATTCATGTGTTATTTATAACGATCGTGTTCTAATTCAGCTATGGTTAACTAATTAAGAACTGGCGTCACGGAATTTAACAATAGAGACACATACTGCGGCGTAAAATTCATGATTTGCATAATAAACCTTTTAGAAAGACGCATTAAGCGTCGCGGTGACAGAAATACATCAAACGGTCATGTTATGATGAAGAAGTTGCTGTGATAATCAAAGCGATCTCGGAGAACTGAGTCTCTCCAGCATTCCAACGACATTCCAACGACATTCCAACGACATTCGCCGTCCGTAGCTTTCTTTAGGTCGGTGAAATCAGGCGTCTAGGTGTGTGTGGTGGTCTGTGGTGGTCTGTGGTGGTCTGTGGTGGTCTGTGGTGGTCTGTGGTGGTCTGTGGTGGTCTGTGGTGGTCTGTGGTGGTCTGTGGTGGTCTGTGGTGGTTTATCGAGATAAATATACACGATATCATCCCCCGACATTGTCGGAGTTACCTACGCTCGTCTCAACCTGTCTTTATTTGTAGAATCCTCTACTCATCGTCATCTTCTCAGGTGAGTGCGAGTACATACACGACGACGGCGACGGCGGCGACGACGACAGCGACGACGACGACGACGGCGACGACGGCGGCGATGACGACGACAATGGAAACTGCGTCGACTGAGACATTACAACGACTGTTTCATTATAGGAATACAGGTGTATTATTAAACTAAACAAATAAATTCACTAATAATAATATATTTTATTTGATATAGCGCCAGATCTAATTTTAAACTGTTCGTGGCACTTTACAAGACAAATAGTTATAAAATTGCTAAATAAACATGTTAATAAAATTATATGAATTAACATTAATAAATACAGATAAGTACAGCAATTAAATATACTATTGCTATGTGTTCACACCGAGTTTGTTCAAACTAACTAGTTCGGTGTACTTTGTAGATACGTCTTTTCTTCTCTGCGTAAACGAGGCTTATATTTATGTTTTATACAACATGTCCAGTTAGTCTTCGTCGTCAGTTCCACAAACATATGCAGTAGTTTATATGTAGAATAATCATCGACGAATATGTTTCTGTTTTATACATGTCCAGTTAGTCTTCGTCGTCAGTTCCACAAACATATGCAGTAGTTTATAATATTATATAGAATAATCATCGACGAATATGTTTCTGTTTTATACATGTCCAGTTAGTCTTCGTCGTCAGTTCCACAAACATATGCAGTAGTTTATAATATTATATAGAATAATCATCGACGAATATGTTTCTGTTTTATACATGTCCAGTTAGTCTTCGTCGTCAGTTCCACAAACATATGCAGTAGTTTATAATATTATATAGAATAATCATCGACGAATATGTTTCTGTTTTATACATGTCCAGTTAGTCTTCGTCGTCAGTTCCACAAACATATGCAGTAGTTTATAATATTATATAGAATAATCATCGACGAATATGTTTCTGTTTTATACATGTCCAGTTAGTCTTCGTCGTCAGTTCCACAAACATATGCAGTAGTTTATATGTAGAATAATCATCGACGAATATGTTTCTGTTTTATACATGTCCAGTTAGTCTTCGTCGTCAGTTCCACAAACATATGCAGTAGTTTATATGTAGAATAATCATCGACGAATATGTTTCTGTTTTATACATGTCCAGTTAGTCTTCGTCGTCAGTTCCACAAACATATGCAGTAGTTTATAATATTATATAGAATAATCATCGACGAATATGTTTCTGTTTTATACATGTCCAGTTAGTCTTCGTCGTCAGTTCCACAAACATGCAGTAGTTTATATGTAGAATAATCATCGACGAATATGTTTCTGTTTTATACATGTCCAGTTAGTCTTCGTCGTCAGTTCCACAAACATATGCAGTAGTTTATATATAGAATAATCATCGACGAATATGTTTCTGTTTTATACATGTCCAGTTAGTCTTCGTCGTCAGTTCCACAAACATATGCAGTAGTTTATATGTAGAATAATCATCGACGAATATGTTTCTGTTTTATACATGTCCAGTTAGTCTTCGTCGTCAGTTCCACAAACATATGCAGTAGTTTATATGTAGAATAATCATCGACGAATATGTTTCTGTTTTATACATGTCCAGTTAGTCTTCGTCGCCAGTTCCACAAACATATGCAGTAGTTTATATGTAGAATAATCATCGACGAATATGTTTCTGTTTTATACATGTCCAGTTAGTCTTCGTCGTCAGTTCCACAAATATATGCAGTAGTTTATATGTAGAATAATCATCGACGAATATGTTTCTGTTTTATACATGTCCAGTTAGTCTTCGTCGTCAGTTCCACAAACATATGCAGTAGTTTATATGTAGAATAATCATCGACGAATATGTTTCTGTTTTATACATGTCCAGTTAGTCTTCGTCGTCAGTTCCACAAACATATGCAGTAGTTTATATGTAGAATAATCATCGACGAATATGTTTCTGTTTTATACATGTCCAGTTAGTCTTCGTCGTCAGTTCCACAAACATATGCAGTAGTTTATATGTAGAATAATCATCGACGAATATGTTTCTGTTTTATACATGTCCAGTTAGTCTTCGTCGTCAGTTCCACAAACATATGCAGTAGTTTATATGTAGAATAATCATCGACGAATATGTTTCTGTTTTATACATGTCCAGTTAGTCTTCGTCGTCAGTTCCACAAACATATGCAGTAGTTTATATGTAGAATAATCATCGACGAATATGTTTCTGTTTTATACATGTCCAGTTAGTCTTCGTCGTCAGTTCCACAAACATATGCAGTAGTTTATATGTAGAATAATCATCGACGAATATGTTTCTGTTTTATACATGTCCAGTTAGTCTTCGTCGTCAGTTCCACAAACATATGCAGTAGTTTATATGTAGAATAATCATCGACGAATATGTTTCTGTTTTATACATGTCCAGTTAGTCTTCGTCGTCAGTTCCACAAACATATGCAGTAGTTTATATGTAGAATAATCATCGACGAATATGTTTCTGTTTTATACATGTCCAGTTAGTCTTCGTCGTCAGTTCCACAAACATATGCAGTAGTTTATATGTAGAATAATCATCGACGAATATGTTTCTGTTTTATACATGTCCAGTTAGTCTTCGTCGTCAGTTCCACAAACATATGCAGTAGTTTATATGTAGAATAATCATCGACGAATATGTTTCTGTTTTATACATGTCCAGTTAGTCTTCGTCGTCAGTTCCACAAACATATGCAGTAGTTTATATGTAGAATAATCATCGACGAATATGTTTCTGTTTTATACATGTCCAGTTAGTCTTCGTCGTCAGTTCCACAAACATATGCAGTAGTTTATATGTAGAATAATCATCGACGAATATGTTTCTGTTTTATACATGTCCAGTTAGTCTTCGTCGTCAGTTCCACAAACATATGCAGTAGTTTATATGTAGAATAATCATCGACGAATATGTTTCTGTTTTATACATGTCCAGTTAGTCTTCGTCGTCAGTTCCACAAACATATGCAGTAGTTTATATATAGAATAATCATCGACGAATATGTTTCTGTTTTATACATGTCCAGTTAGTCTTCGTCGTCAGTTCCACAAACATAATTATGCAGTAGTTTATATGTAGAATAATCATCGACGAATATGTTTCTGTTTTATACATGTCCAGTTAGTCTTCGTCGTCAGTTCCACAAACATATGCAGTAGTTTATATGTAGAATAATCATCGACGAATACGTTTCTGTTTTATACATGTCCAGTTAGTCTTCGTCGTCAGTTCCACAAACATATGCAGTAGTTTATATATAGAATAATCATCGACGAATATGTTTCTGTTTTATACATGTCCAGTTAGTCTTCGTCGTCAGTTCCGCAAACATATGCAGTAGTTTATATGTAGAATAATCATCGACGAATATGTTTCTGTTTTATACATGTCCAGTTAGTCTTCGTCGTCAGTTCCACAAACATATGCAGTAGTTTATATGTAGAATAATCATCGACGAATATGTTTCTGTTTTATACATGTCCAGTTAGTCTTCGTCGTCAGTTCCACAAACATATGCAGTAGTTTATATGTAGAATAATCATCGACGAATATGTTTCTGTTTTATACATGTCCAGTTAGTCTTCGTCGTCAGTTCCACAAACATATGCAGTAGTTTATATGTAGAATAATCATCGACGAATATGTTTCTGTTTTATACATGTCCAGTTAGTCTTCGTCGTCAGTTCCACAAACATATGCAGTAGTTTATATGTAGAATAATCATCGACGAATATGTTTCTGTTTTATACATGTCCAGTTAGTCTTCGTCGTCAGTTCCACAAACATATGCAGTAGTTTATATGTAGAATAATCATCGACGAATATGTTTCTGTTTTATACATGTCCAGTTAGTCTTCGTCGTCAGTTCCACAAACATATGCAGTAGTTTATATGTAGAATAATCATCGACGAATATGTTTCTGTTTTATACATGTCCAGTTAGTCTTCGTCGTCAGTTCCACAAACATATGCAGTAGTTTATATGTAGAATAATCATCGACGAATATGTTTCTGTTTTATACATGTCCAGTTAGTCTTCGTCGTCAGTTCCACAAACATATGCAGTAGTTTATATATAGAATAATCATCGACGAATATGTTTCTGTTTTATACATGTCCAGTTAGTCTTCGTCGTCAGTTCCACAAACATATGCAGTAGTTTATATGTAGAATAATCATCGACGAATATGTTTCTGTTTTATACATGTCCAGTTAGTCTTCGTCGTCAGTTCCACAAACATATGCAGTAGTTTATATATAGAATAATCATCGACGAATATGTTTCTGTTTTATACATGTCCAGTTAGTCTTCGTCGTCAGTTCCACAAACATATGCAGTAGTTTATATATAGAATAATCATCGACGAATATGTTTCTGTTTTATACATGTCCAGTTAGTCTTCGTCGTCAGTTCCACAAACATATGCAGTAGTTTATATGTAGAATAATCATCGACGAATATGTTTCTGTTTTATACATGTCCAGTTAGTCTTCGTCGTCAGTTCCACAAACATATGCAGTAGTTTATATATAGAATAATCATCGACGAATATGTTTCTGTTTTATACATGTCCAGTTAGTCTTCGTCGTCAGTTCCACAAACATATGCAGTAGTTTATATATAGAATAATCATCGACGAATATGTTTCTGTTTTATACATGTCCAGTTAGTCTTCGTCGTCAGTTCCACAAACATATGCAGTAGTTTATATATAGAATAATCATCGACGAATATGTTTCTGTTTTATACATGTCCAGTTAGTCTTCGTCGTCAGTTCCACAAACATATGCAGTAGTTTATATATAGAATAATCATCGACGAATATGTTTCTGTTTTATACATGTCCAGTTAGTCTTCGTCGTCAGTTCCACAAACATATATAGTAGTTTATATATAGAATAATCATCGACGAATATGTTTCTGTTTTATACATGTCCAGTTAGTCTTCGTCGTCAGTTCCACAAACATATGCAGTAGTTTATATGTAGAATAATCATCGACGAATATGTTTCTGTTTTATACATGTCCAGTTAGTCTTCGTCGTCAGTTCCACAAACATATGCAGTAGTTTATATATAGAATAATCATCGACGAATATGTTTCTGTTTTATACATGTCCAGTTAGTCTTCGTCGTCAGTTCCACAAACATATGCAGTAGTTTATATATAGAATAATCATCGACGAATATGTTTCTGTTTTATACATGTCCAGTTAGTCTTCGTCGTCAGTTCCACAAACATATGCAGTAGTTTATATGTAGAATAATCATCGACGAATATGTTTCTGTTTTATACATGTCCAGTTAGTCTTCGTCGTCAGTTCCACAAACATATGCAGTAGTTTATATGTAGAATAATCATCGACGAATATGTTTCTGTTTTATACATGTCCAGTTAGTCTTCGTCGTCAGTTCCACAAACATGCAGTAGTTTATATGTAGAATAATCATCGACGAATATGTTTCTGTTTTATACATGTCCAGTTAGTCTTCGTCGTCAGTTCCACAAACATATGCAGTAGTTTATATATAGAATAATCATCGACGAATATGTTTCTGTTTTATACATGTCCAGTTAGTCTTCGTCGTCAGTTCCACAAACATATGCAGTAGTTTATATGTAGAATAATCATCGACGAATATGTTTCTGTTTTATACATGTCCAGTTAGTCTTCGTCGTCAGTTCCACAAACATATGCAGTAGTTTATATGTAGAATAATCATCGACGAATATGTTTCTGTTTTATACATGTCCAGTTAGTCTTCGTCGTCAGTTCCACAAACATATGCAGTAGTTTATATGTAGAATAATCATCGACGAATATGTTTCTGTTTTATACATGTCCAGTTAGTCTTCGTCGTCAGTTCCACAAATATATGCAGTAGTTTATATGTAGAATAATCATCGACGAATATGTTTCTGTTTTATACATGTCCAGTTAGTCTTCGTCGTCAGTTCCACAAACATATGCAGTAGTTTATATGTAGAATAATCATCGACGAATATGTTTCTGTTTTATACATGTCCAGTTAGTCTTCGTCGTCAGTTCCACAAACATATGCAGTAGTTTATATGTAGAATAATCATCGACGAATATGTTTCTGTTTTATACATGTCCAGTTAGTCTTCGTCGTCAGTTCCACAAACATATGCAGTAGTTTATATGTAGAATAATCATCGACGAATATGTTTCTGTTTTATACATGTCCAGTTAGTCTTCGTCGTCAGTTCCACAAACATATGCAGTAGTTTATATGTAGAATAATCATCGACGAATATGTTTCTGTTTTATACATGTCCAGTTAGTCTTCGTCGTCAGTTCCACAAACATATGCAGTAGTTTATATGTAGAATAATCATCGACGAATATGTTTCTGTTTTATACATGTCCAGTTAGTCTTCGTCGTCAGTTCCACAAACATATGCAGTAGTTTATATGTAGAATAATCATCGACGAATATGTTTCTGTTTTATACATGTCCAGTTAGTCTTCGTCGTCAGTTCCACAAACATATGCAGTAGTTTATATGTAGAATAATCATCGACGAATATGTTTCTGTTTTATACATGTCCAGTTAGTCTTCGTCGTCAGTTCCACAAACATATGCAGTAGTTTATATGTAGAATAATCATCGACGAATATGTTTCTGTTTTATACATGTCCAGTTAGTCTTCGTCGTCAGTTCCACAAACATATGCAGTAGTTTATATGTAGAATAATCATCGACGAATATGTTTCTGTTTTATACATGTCCAGTTAGTCTTCGTCGTCAGTTCCACAAACATATGCAGTAGTTTATATGTAGAATAATCATCGACGAATATGTTTCTGTTTTATACATGTCCAGTTAGTCTTCGTCGTCAGTTCCACAAACATATGCAGTAGTTTATATGTAGAATAATCATCGACGAATATGTTTCTGTTTTATACATGTCCAGTTAGTCTTCGTCGTCAGTTCCACAAACATATGCAGTAGTTTATATGTAGAATAATCATCGACGAATATGTTTCTGTTTTATACATGTCCAGTTAGTCTTCGTCGTCAGTTCCACAAACATATGCAGTAGTTTATATGTAGAATAATCATCGACGAATATGTTTCTGTTTTATACATGTCCAGTTAGTCTTCGTCGTCAGTTCCACAAACATATGCAGTAGTTTATATGTAGAATAATCATCGACGAATATGTTTCTGTTTTATACATGTCCAGTTAGTCTTCGTCGTCAGTTCCACAAACATATGCAGTAGTTTATATGTAGAATAATCATCGACGAATATGTTTCTGTTTTATACATGTCCAGTTAGTCTTCGTCGTCAGTTCCACAAACATATGCAGTAGTTTATATATAGAATAATCATCGACGAATATGTTTCTGTTTTATACATGTCCAGTTAGTCTTCGTCGTCAGTTCCACAAACATATGCAGTAGTTTATATGTAGAATAATCATCGACGAATATGTTTCTGTTTTATACATGTCCAGTTAGTCTTCGTCGTCAGTTCCACAAACATATGCAGTAGTTTATATGTAGAATAATCATCGACGAATATGTTTCTGTTTTATACATGTCCAGTTAGTCTTCGTCGTCAGTTCCACAAACATATGCAGTAGTTTATATGTAGAATAATCATCGACGAATATGTTTCTGTTTTATACATGTCCAGTTAGTCTTCGTCGTCAGTTCCACAAACATATGCAGTAGTTTATATATAGAATAATCATCGACGAATATGTTTCTGTTTTATACATGTCCAGTTAGTCTTCGTCGTCAGTTCCACAAACATATGCAGTAGTTTATATGTAGAATAATCATCGACGAATATGTTTCTGTTTTATACATGTCCAGTTAGTCTTCGTCGTCAGTTCCACAAACATATGCAGTAGTTTATATGTAGAATAATCATCGACGAATATGTTTCTGTTTTATACATGTCCAGTTAGTCTTCGTCGTCAGTTCCACAAACATATGCAGTAGTTTATATATAGAATAATCATCGACGAATATGTTTCTGTTTTATACATGTCCAGTTAGTCTTCGTCGTCAGTTCCACAAACATATGCAGTAGTTTATATGTAGAATAATCATCGACGAATATGTTTCTGTTTTATACATGTCCAGTTAGTCTTCGTCGTCAGTTCCACAAACATATGCAGTAGTTTATATGTAGAATAATCATCGACGAATATGTTTCTGTTTTATACATGTCCAGTTAGTCTTCGTCGTCAGTTCCACAAACATATGCAGTAGTTTATATGTAGAATAATCATCGACGAATATGTTTCTGTTTTATACATGTCCAGTTAGTCTTCGTCGTCAGTTCCACAAACATATGCAGTAGTTTATATGTAGAATAATCATCGACGAATATGTTTCTGTTTTATACATGTCCAGTTAGTCTTCGTCGTCAGTTCCACAAACATATGCAGTAGTTTATATGTAGAATAATCATCGACGAATATGTTTCTGTTTTATACATGTCCAGTTAGTCTTCGTCGTCAGTTCCACAAACATATGCAGTAGTTTATATGTAGAATAATCATCGACGAATATGTTTCTGTTTTATACATGTCCAGTTAGTCTTCGTCGTCAGTTCCACAAACATATGCAGTAGTTTATATGTAGAATAATCATCGACGAATATGTTTCTGTTTTATACATGTCCAGTTAGTCTTCGTCGTCAGTTCCACAAACATATGCAGTAGTTTATATGTAGAATAATCATCGACGAATATGTTTCTGTTTTATACATGTCCAGTTAGTCTTCGTCGTCAGTTCCACAAACATATGCAGTAGTTTATATGTAGAATAATATGCACATTTTGTTGGTTTCAGTTCCTGGTATAACGGGTTTACTCTTGCTCATTGTATTATCCATGATGGTGTCGTCCGCCATTTCCACGGTCAGGTAGGCTGGCGGCAGGGCACCTCATCATAATAATATATCAAGTTCAGTAATATGACTTCACATTGTCACTGCTAGAAAGATTCAACAACATTTAAAAAAAAAAAACAACCAAAAATATATTTAATTAATAACAAGGGTAGCCACTCATAAATCAAATCCGATTAAACCATATCCGGTCGCCTTTAAACTGGTATTTATTCCTAGCAGCAGTCATTATAAGCGCCTAATTCTAAACGTTGCGACCTTTACCTAGGCCATTTCATTTATA
The DNA here is from genome assembly GCA_963662155.1 of Lamellibrachia columna. Taxonomy (NCBI): domain Eukaryota; kingdom Metazoa; phylum Annelida; class Polychaeta; order Sabellida; family Siboglinidae; genus Lamellibrachia; species Lamellibrachia columna. The sequence continues at coordinate 53,391,961 of OY759270.1, read as the reverse complement.
CTATGTTTTGTTCCAAACCAATGACATGTAAACAGATAATACAGTTATGTTCACATTGTGTGTTTACTGCGAACTCTCTATTTTTCCTCACACGGACAATCACGGACAATTAGGAAACTGTTTAAAACCGTGCGGGCTTGAGTCGTTTAGCAAGCACATTGAAAGAAACTATCGTGTGGTCTGTCCTGTAGGTTCAGCGACTACGACCTGTTCTGGTACAATCACCGACTGTTTGTCGTGTTCTATCTGCTGGTCCTCGTGCATGCATTCAGGTGAGTCTAAGTCACACGCGCACAGTGGAGTAGGTATATATAGGATCTCACAAAGGGGGGGGGGCCGGGGGGGGGCAAGCTTAGTCAGCAATTAGTTTACCATGCCATAATGTAGTGACGCAATAGGTTACATACTAAAACACAACAACAATCCAAGCCAAAGGGGGTGGCCCAAGTCCCCTAAATACGCCACTGCACGTGCGATCTCGCACTCACACATTGCGAAAATGCTGTTTTTTTTTACTGGTGCGCAGAAACCCATTTGCGATCCTCGCGACCTTTGTACGCAGGAATTGTCTTATATTAGGAGAGTGATACTTTTGTAGTTTTTATTTATTTAAATTGTATGGCTGGCAGCGCACGGACACCTGGACACCTGGACACGTAAATAAAACTTCGTTCCTCGTTTACAAAATTTAAGGGACATCTACGCTGATTTTTCCAGAGAACGGAATGCACAGTTTGACTGAATTGTGCAGCTGTCCAGTAACATAATCCAGACTAGGCCTGCGTGCAATTTTCAGAAGATTTCCTGCGTACTTTTGTAACAACTATCTGTAACGCTTCGGGAAAGTAGTAGTAGTAACTAGTGACCCCAGAAACGTGACGCGCTGTGTAGAACCGTGCTCCGTTGCAGGGGCATCTTACGGGAACAGACGAACCTGTCCAGCCATACACCCGGCTGTGCCTATGCCAACCGGACCACCCGACGCCCCGACCCCGAGGCACGCTCCAGCGGCTCCAGCGACTGGCCGTGTGATACGGAGCCGCAGTTTGATTCTCTCGGTTGCTCCGTGAGTGCTTCCACCGGGTCTTCACAAAGTGTGTCTTACATTAACATGTCTTGTAAATGGGACGTACAGCGAGTTTCGTTGGTTATCTGATGCTCAGTTAGTTGGGGATTTCGTATAATTAAAATGCTCAAAAAATCATAATCTCAAAATGCATCTAAATTAACATTGTTATATATTATCATGTTTTAATCTTGATTGCAGTATTTTAGTGACCGACAGAATTTCAGTGAAAAACGTTGTATTTCACCTTTAAATATGGATATTTATTGTTTTATCTTTCAATGTCGGTTGCAACGTAGCGATCTGGTACGTTTTAATAATTTCATCGATGTTTTAATTATGACGTTATGCGTTAAATTTCCGGTGGAATCACTCGTATGTAAATGCATTCTCTAGTCAAATATTCTACTATTGAGCGAATGTGGGTTTATCCAAATGGAACCGGACATTGAATTGTGGTCCCCTTGGCCTTGCCGACAGTCGTGGATGTGGATCAGTGGTCCTCTCCTGCTCTACATCTGTGACACGGCCTACCGATCGGTGACGCGTCAGAGTGATGACGCGTGTGTCGTCGGAGCCACTCAGCACCCTGGTGACGTCATCGAGGTGCAACTGCAAAAGAGAGGCTTCAGTTGCACGCCGGGACAGGTCGTTCAACGTTTCTTTTACAACATTTTACGAGTGTTAGATTAATAGAATGTGAATGAATGATTCCACACAGGATGTCACAGCATAATAAAATTATTACTATTATGTACTGTTGAAGCATCGCCGATCACAATAAGCCAATTCTGTGAAGCAACATCCACATAATGGGATTATACACAGACGAGAGCGGACGTGTAAATGTAGAGTCGACAAGAGTCTGACATTCAGGATACGATATATGTGCAAATGATTGCTATCCGTTGGTGGACGGACGATATCGTGTCGCGTGACAATGCATCGCTAAATTATGCGTGCGTTTAGACGAGCGACTTGTCCAGACACTGCAACCTAGATCTTGACTCGCGCCAATCCCGATGTGTGCTTTGATAAAAGGTCACAAAGGGTGCTGCTGTCGATCACTGATTGGCCACTATTTAAAAATCGCAACCGGTGGTGTTTATACGACCTAATTTTGCACCGCAATATCACGCGACATCGTGTCGGCCGACCAACTGGACAATTAATCGCCTGTGTAAACCGGCGTTGACTGATGTGTCGCGTCTGTTACAGTTTGTTCTGGTGCTGTGCCCGACCATATCGTCTCTCGAGTGGCATCCATACACAGTCACTCGGGTACGTAGTGCAACGACACTCGGCTATGCTATACATCAACTCCCAGTCACACAGTGACAACTACATACATCGTGCAGCAGGAAATAGTAATGACTGTGAACAGTCGTACACAAGTCATTTATCGAAGGCAAGAATCATGAAATCTATACAACATAGCTACACGGGTGTTAGATAAAGTCAGGTAGATTTGCGACACAATTGTGTGTTTTGACGTACAAGCATGCAGCTCCGTGTAGTTGTAGACCATGGCCACAAATTATTTTCAGAAGTGGAGCCACCGAGAAAGTGTTATGTCACCCTTGATGGCCATTTAAAAATGGCTGCCAACAATTTTCGACACTGAGAATTGGTAATTAAATTAACCTAGATATGCCCATTTATTATAATAAGATGAAATTATGGTCTTTATACGTTACATCCCCTGACATATGGCTTCACATACTTAATAATATATAAGAACGCACACCTCACATCCTTCTTACTGGTGAGTCAAATACATATATTCTGAGTGCGCCATGTGCCGGTAGGGACGTTACCACGGCTGGACAATAATGTAATAAACAATGATTAAAATGTTCTCTTTACAAGCCTACTACCTGCGTTTATCTGGAATCACGAAAGGCAATCTGAGTGTGACAAATTGTTTAGAAGCCAACACAACAATTTGAAACGGCATCATTACATGAAACCGACCAGAACAACACATTATACAATTTACCGCTGTTTGTCGTCATAAACCAACGACATGTTTGACGTCATAAACCAACGACATGTTTGACGTCATAAACCAACGACATGTTTGACGTCATAAACCTACGACATGTTTGACGTCATAAACCTACGACATGTTTGACGTCATAAACCTACAACATGTTTGACGTCATAAACCTACGACATGTTTGACGTCATAAACCTACGACATGTTTGACGTCATAAACCTACGACATGTTTGACGTCATAAACCTACGACATGTTTGACGTCATAAACCTACGACATGTTTGACGTCATAAACCTACAACATAGTTCGTCTACTTTGTAGTGTCCGGACTCATCTTCATCTGCGTTCGTTCTGCACATCAAGACAATAGGAGACTGGTCACGTAAGCATTTAACACTAAATACCTTGTAAACCTAAAGCTATGCTAGCAGCTGCAGAGTTAACCACGATTTTGTGTCTCCAACGAGTTATCTCAATAGTGTGTGCGCGCGTCAAAATTCCCATGTCGGCATGTTGTGTTTGATATGATTAATTAATAAGTTTTAATTGTGAATAAGAAACGCCTGTCTTCAACATCCCATTCACAATTAACGTATCATCATTGTGGCCATTTATGAGTCATATATTACTAAAGATAAACCTAGTATTTGTATCCTGGAATATGTTTAGCCTCTGTGATCTAATGTTCTATATAAGAACACCGTTGTCGACTTGCAGGGCGTCTGTGGAACTACCTGGATGAGTACGAAGATATCGACTATAACGGACCCCTGCTGCCCTCGCGGCCGCCGCTACGGTACGGACGCTTTCTCTTGTAATATTGCAAGGGTAGTTGCACTAGCCACGGACAGAGGTTCATTAGTTTGGTTCAAAAGTCGTTCACGCCTTGTGAAGTTTCGTTCGCATTTCTCCAGAGAGTTACGCTGTGTGTCAAATGAAATTGTGACTTATTTCCTCCAGTATTGCCGTTTAAATTGTGACTTATTTCCTCCAGTATTGCCGTTTAAATTGTGACTTATTTCCTCCAGTATTGCCGTTTAAAGGACAACAGGTTGTTTACTTGTGTCTGTGAATGGCGGCTGTTCGTGTCCCAGGCTGTACGTGGACGGCCCGTTCGGGAGTCCCTTGGAGTACGTTCTCCGCTACCGAGTCAGTGTGTGCGTGGCCGGGGGCATCGGCATCACGCCGTTCATTGCTCATCTACACCGCCTTCGGTAAGTCGCCGAAAACAAACATCGTTGCATTACTACTATCTGAAATGACTGCAGACATGTTGGCTGATCGCATCATAAATAGTTATGTCGATAAATAAACCAACCAAATGTTATGGAAGTAAAACGAGCGTTTTATTGACATCTTGTTCATAGTAAAAACTTGTTATAAAATTACACCTTGCAGTGCGAATAGTAGGCAAAGTCAATCGCCATACAATTTTTTCTATCTGGCTGTTGCATAGGCGAAGAGCACGCTCGGCAAAAACGCAAGCATTTTCATGAAACGTGAAACCTTACAAAAACGCCATAAACGCAGTAATAAACACGTGTATCACGTATGTATGCATTCTTATATGTATATCACTAAAGTTACCTGACAATAACCATGTAAAAGTTAGAAATTATTACTTTTTTGTCAGAACGCACATGCTTGTAATTTTTTTATATAACCAGATGTTGTGTGAGCGAGATTACCAAACGGGATTCTCGTAGATCAATATAAGGTCACGTTAAGAATTGCCGTCTGCTGGCCATAGAGTTACATCATTAATTATCCCCCTATAAACTACTAACTTACTAACGGGTGTTTTATTTATGTCTGTGCTGCTGGCCCACTCTGGCCTCATTCTACACGAAATCGCGTGATCCAAAAGGCAACACCACGTGCACAGTACAGCGGCTATTTATGAAATATTTTCTATGTGACCGATAAATGTACTTATAAATAATTATTTGGAGCACATTTCTTCTGTTTCTTGACGCTTAAATGTCGGTTGTATGTCACGGAATACATATGTGAAACGGTTAGTGCGTATCGGTTTTAAAACTTAAGTTACTAGTTCCGTTGCCATTTGGCTACGGAAAGCCCAAATTCGTGCGTACGAAATCCACGGCTCGACTTCCGCCCCAACGCTCAAGAGTGGGGCGGACGATTCTGCCTATGCGAATAGCTGCATGTTGGAGAACATCATCGTGGCGTAGGCATAAACTCCATAATTTTAAAATAAACAAATCTATCACGTATTTTTATGGCACCTCTCTCGACGTTTCCCTATTTCCAATGTTTTATCTGAAGGAACGATGCATTTCTTTCAAGTTTCAACAACAAAGTTATCAGAGTTCCGCAAAAACAATAATGTTGCCGTTAGATTAGTTCGCCAGAGCTACCACTTCGAACAACGCCGAACCACTGAACCCACAACAGCGCCCCTGGCGAACAACACACCTACCACATTCGTACCAACGTCATCGACAACGAGAATTATTTGTAGAAAAGGATAGCTTTGCCAATAAATTACGTATATTATTTTTTAGCATAGGACAGTAAAAACATTAATTGCTAATGATTTTTAAAAAAACTAGTGAGCATCCATTTTATTCTCCGTCAGTTTTTATTAGTAAATAGGGCAAGTGGCTTTCCATGAGCTGCAATAGGAAAAAGGAACAATGCCAGTGCAGTGTACTACTAATTCTACAATACAGCAGTTATGTTATCTATCTTGCATAAGTAGTGAAATGGGCATGTATTGCAAGCTATTTTGTCAGATTTTTTTTAATGCAATGGTCAAGTGGTTGGTTTGTGAAAGGACGTAAGTATATTGAACAACTAAATCTTGTTCCAATGTTGATGTATAATTTCAGGCACAAAAAAAGACCAGCACGACTGGAACGAATCTACCTGATCTGGTTGTGTCGAGATAGCGCATCATTCCTTCCATTTGCCGACTTAATCTGTGATACCCACAAAGAGGTAACCTATTGGGATGGCAATTGTAAATATTATTAAATACATTTGTAATATTTTAATTAAAAAATTACAGTTTTGGTTTATAGTAGATTTGTGGTTATTAGATTTTTAAAACCCCAAACGTTGACAATGAGACAGATTTTATGCCCAGTGGAAAATTTCAATTAAAGACAAGTACCAGGGTATGTGAATGGAAATGATCGCTATCCAAGTGAGCAATGAGAGTATGCACTGGTAGGTTTAAACTGATAGTTTGCCTTTGCAGATCTCATAAAGTTCAACAGAATACAGGAAAATTGCACTGTATTGTGCATTGTAGGATATTGTCAATAAATCTGTTGCTATTTTTTAAGTTTTATGTATTTATGTTGCAGTTCTGGAAAGGAAATCACCCAGACACATTCGATGTGCAGCTGTATGTAACTTCTCCACAAGCACCGTCAGAACAGGTTAGTTCGAATGATTTTGTTAGTTATCATGAATGTGATTGCTACTTCTCTAAATGTGTTAGTACGTTACTGTCTATGTTATCAAGTGCTTGTGCATCTATTTCTTCTGTTAATGTGATTTTTATATTGAAAATTGATTCCTTGCTATGCACATTAATGACTTAGAAACTACAACAGAACATAGATGCTACCTTATCCACTGTCATGCGAAGCCTCTGAACCTCTGTAGCCGAGGGTTTAAAATTTTACACATAATAGAAATATTACATATTGTATCGTGTTGTATTTCAGACGAGTTTATCAACAGAGCATGATCTTCTGTGCAAACGTATCACCTATGGGAGGCCAAACTGGGGCGTGACATTATCTCACATAGCAGCATCTCACCCTGGGTAAGTATCAAGCAACAGGTCAGTTCAAAATTATTGTAGGCCTACTTGTGGTATTTTTACACCCTCCCAAAGAATCCAAAATTTAATGTGCTCATCAGGCCATCAATTGACATATTCAGTGCATTTGCGTTTGAATGCATAACCTAAACATTTGTATTTGAATGCAACACCCAAACATTTGATTTTTCAAATGCATTTCAAATGCGGATATAATAATGGATACTAGAGCTAGCATGTCGTAGTGGATACTAGAGCTAGCATGTCGTAGCGGATACTAGAGCTAACATGTCATAGCGGGTACTAGAGCTAGCATGTCGTAGTGGATACTAGAGCTAACATGTCATAGCGGATACTAGAGCTAACATGTCGTAGTGGATACTAGAGCTAGCATGTAGTAGCGGGTACTAGAGCTAGCATGTCGTAGTGGATACTAGAGCTAACATGTCGTAGTGGATACTAGAGCTAGCATGTCGTAGTGGATACTAGAGCTAACATGTCGTAGTGGATACTAGAGCTAACATGTTGTAGTGGATACTAGAGCTAACATGTCGTAGTGGATACTAGAGCTAACATGTCGTAGTGGATACTAGAGCTAGCATGTCATAGTGGATACTAGAGCTAACATGTCTTAGTGGATACTAGAGCTAACATGTCGTAGTGGATACTAGAGCTAGCATGTCGTAGTGGATACTAGAGCTAGCATGTCGTAGTGGATACTAGAGCTAGCATGTCGTAGTGGATACTAGAGCTAGCATGTCGTAGTGGATACTAGAGCTAGCATGTAGTAGCGGGTACTAGAGCTAGCATGTCGTAGTGGATACTAGAGCTAACATGTCGTAGTGGATACTAGAGCTAACATGTCATAGTGGATACTAGAGCTAACATGTTGTAGTGGATACTAGAGCTAACATGTCATAGCGGATACTAGAGCTAACATGTCGTAGTGGATACTAGAGCTAACATGTCATAGCGGATACTAGAGCTAACATGTCGTAGTGGATACTAGAGCTAGCATGTCGTAGTGGATACTAGAGCTAACATGTCATAGTGGATACTAGAGCTAACATGTCGTAGTGGATACTAGCAGCTAGCATGTTGTAGTGGATACTAGAGCTAACATGTCGTAGTGGATACTAGAGAGGTTTGACATTTCATGAAATGATTCATAAACCAAGATGAGCAAAAATGTAATTGCAAAGCAGCTTTAAAGGAACAACAATCACCAGACCGACAGCTTCGCACTGTCTTTTCTCATCTTGCAGGACAAATATTGGTATATTCTGCTGCGGACCAAAGTCACTGAGTGACATGATAGGAGACTGGAGTCACCGCCACAGCCAGAGAGTCCACTTCTACCACGAGTCTTTCTAACGTCTCTCACTCTAGGACATTTACTGCCAACATTCTAGGGACCAACCCAGGGATTCACGTCTTAAGAATACTGCCGGCAGCCACACAGGACGCTAAAGACATGTATTGATGCTGAAGATTGTAAAAATTATGTTACATGCACATGAAATAAATTTTTTATTTTAGAAAATTTTTTGTTGCAAATTTTAAATATGTTTGACAACATACGTGTCTCATGTATGTATAAAAAATATGATGTTGTGAACAATTTGTCTGACTTGTTTCAGAAACATTTATGTCAAGATGATTATGATAAATGAAATAGTAAATTTAATTTAACTCCATGTGAATTATGTTTTCCAGCATGCTATCTGATGCAAGTTTAACATGGTCTTAAAATGAAGTTATGAAGTGTGCACCCAGAGTAGATGACTCGGCCAATAAAACCATTGAACAATGACAAACATAAATTTGAAAGCAGACCAGATGGTTTAGGCTGTTCACATCCCTACATAACAGTCATCCTGTTGCTGAAAGCAGACCAGACTGTTTAAGCTGTTCACATCCCTACACAACAGTCATCCTGTTGGTGAAAGCAGACCAGACTGTTTAAGCTGTTCACATCCCTACACAACAGTCATCCTGTTGGTGAAAGCAGACCAGACTGTTTAAGCTGTTCACATCCCTACATAACAGTCATTATGTTGGTGAAAGCAGACCAGACTGTTTAAGCTGTTCACATCCCTACACAACAGTCATTCTGAAAATAGATCACAGACAAGAAAAATCGTTCATAAGAAACTTGATTTATGTACCAGTTTGAGCAACAACACTGAAAAACAACTTAAGTCAGCAACATTTGTAAAACAAACACCCCACTCTAAACATGGGACTTACTGCCATTTACATTTAAAGCAGTTACACACATACTATCTTAACAGTTACATGGCCTGCAAGTATGTCTAGAAGTTTGAAACCTCCAACTAACTGTCTCAAGTGCCTTCAAAGGCACACAGTTACGTTAGTAAAATAATCAGTTTAATTATAGCATTACAAATTTTAAACAAGCATGATAGTAAATATCGGGTTTATTTACCCATGGAAATTATCATCTAAACCGTAATATGGTAATTTGTCGTATTTGTATTCTTTAATTCTAAATATACCACTAGGGTTTAGTCCTTTAAACTAAAAGAATCTCATCGCCGATACAATATTTGATCACCGACACATACATGTTTACGTTTTATTTTAATGCAGGGACCTATATGATTGTAAATAACTTTTGGTTTAACTGTATTTATATCGAGTCTATTGGCTTGATTATTCTGGATACAAAAGCATCACACCTGTAGTTTGATTTGTACCCAATAGGATATCAAAGAATTCTATTGTGTAATGCAATACCTTTCAGTTCCTCAGAATGAAATGGTCAAATCCCAGCCAAAGTCTACATGTCATCCATACCCTTATCCTATGACATATGACCAAACACTAACCTGAGAAGCTTTGTTAATCCAGCCAAAATCTTTGGGAACCAAAGTGTGTGGACAGTGAGACCAGACAGTAATCCTGGGGAATATTACACAATAATAGAACCTAAATTACAGTCATTTGATCATCATTCAATTATATTTCTAATTCCATAACTGCATGCAAAAAATTCAGTTCAAGAACTACAACCACTGTCAGTCATGAGAGTTGACATCCCGCCCTATGATGACCGTCACTCATCCATGACACCATCATCTTGCATTGCTGTAACTGGTATCTCAACAGTCTGTGCAACCGCAACATGGTTGTCCTCGCTCAATGCCTCGTTCTGATGCAACTCGGACGCAGCAAGGAGCGTCTCCAAGGCAGATGGAATGCCATCCACAACAAACTCCTGGTTCTCAGCTGACGCAGACTCACTGATCGCAAGAACAATTCCTTCCTCGGTGTCCTTAATAACCTGGCCATCTGAGGACTTATTCAGGATAAAGTAATGTTCCGTTCCCGGTTTGAGCTGCTCCCCATCCTCCGTGGCTTCCACCAGTTCCTCCCCCTCTTCCTGCTCTTCCGTAAACTCGACCGTCCTCTCGACCAGCGGCTGAAGCAGCGAAACGATTTTATCTTGTGACGACGATGGATCATTAATGGACACGAAGGTCTCAATCGTTCCGTTCGTGCCGTTCTCAATATACAACGCTGTGTTTTTGTCAGTCGCTGATGTTTCAGTGGTGACCTCAATGACGGCATCCGGCGCCTCGGTGATGCAACCCGTCGATGTGCCAGTGCTGCCCTCTACCCAGCCCTGCTTCATGTGTTCGGCGAGGATGTGGACAGCTAGACTGTCCTGGGTGAGGAACACGGAGTTACACTCCTCACACATGAACACAGTAAACGACTCCTGCTCTGCCTGGTGCTGGGCTTGCTCAATAGGTGGCGTCACCAGGGAAACCTCATGCAGCTCGTGCTTGTACGCTGCTTCTGGGCCGTGTATGCGCCGAATGTGTACGCCCAGTTGATACCTGAAAGAAATAATGTTTTGTTTATATTTTATTAAGTAATGATAAAACAGGTATTGCATAAACATGTCTTTGTAAATAAAAAAAATCGCAATAAAAAAGTGGATAGATTGGACCACACCCACCCAAAGCCCTATCCCAAAAAAAATTGGATACACAGTACACACATTATCGATGCAGCCAATTATTGTAACATTTCAACCAAAAAAACAAAACCAATATATTTACATTTTTGGTGACAATCCAAGTACACCCACCCCAAAAATGTTTTAGTATTAGATTTTTTTACAAGTGTTGTTTGTTGCAAAGATAGACAAACTATATGACTGCAACATAGATAAACTATATAACTGCAACATAGATAAACTATATGACTGCAACATAGATAAACTATATGACTGCAACATAGATAAACTATATGACTGCAACACATCCTCCAGTGTTGATTATTATGTTCTCTTTAAAATGACACGTTTATGAAAAACAATGCTAGAAAAAGTTGCAACAGTAATTTACATATTTCAGCCAAACACCCTGATTATTTCACCAGTGACATAGTTATGAAAAATATGACAGTTTTGTCTTTGGGTATCTCAAAATATAAAACAAAACTTTTAAAATAGTAATTTGTCGTATTTTTTTAATGTACTTTACAAGCACAAAATGTCAGTAATGACCTGTTTGTCTTATATTTCATCAAAAAACTGATTTAACTTATCAAGTAAAACATCAATTCCTTTGTAAAATCTCCACCTCTGAGGGAATTTTTATATTTTTCAAATGTACCAACCATTCCTATGGGCTCAAGCACACCTACATAATGTCAGCCCCCCCACACACCTACGTAATGTCAGCCCCACACACACACCTACGTAATGTCAGCACCCCACACACACCTACGTAATGTCAGCCCCCCACACACACCTACGTAATGTCAGCCCCCCACACACACCTACGTAATGTCAGCCCCCCACACACACACCTACGTAATGTCAGCCCCCCACACACACACCTACGTAATGTCAGCCCCCCACACACACCTACGTAATGTCAGCCCCACACACACACCTACGTAATGTCAGCCCCCCACACACACACCTACGTAATGTCAGCCCCCCACACACACACCTACGTAATGTCAGCCCCCCACACACACCTACGTAATGTCAGCCCCACACACACACCTACGTAATGTCAGCCCCCCACACACACCTACATAATGTCAGCCCCACACACACACCTACATAATGTCAGCCCCATACACACACCTACATAATGTCAGCCCCATACATACATGAGATGTGAGGAAACAGACAGACACAGACAGCCACAAACTGTTTTATAGTATAGACCAAACATCTCCCGACTCACTTTGTGGTGAAGGTGCGTTGACAGATGTCACACTGTCCCATGGTGATGCCTGTGTGGTGTCTCAAGTGCACCTCCAGCGCGTGTTTCTGCGTGTACTGACGGCCGCATGTCTCGCACTGGAATGGCTTCACCTTCGCATGCCTGCGCATGTGCACACGCAGCGAGTCCATGCGCTTACACTGGTAGTCGCACACCTCGCACGCGAACGCTTTCTCCGACACGTGGCAGTACTTGTGATTCTGGAGGCAGGAAACCATTGTGACAGCTTCGACACTCATCAGTTCACATGGCAAAAAAATTATTTTTATATAAATATGGACCATACCATTTAAATAAAAGTTGGGATGAAAACTTTTTTAACCCTAAATTGATCACTATGGTTATTTGTGTGAAATAAAGGGCCAGTTGTGTTCCTAGCTTTGCCAAACATAGAAACTGTGTACTGACGGCACAGACAACGTGTACTGACGGCACAGACAAGGTGTACCGACGGCACAGACAACGTGTACCGACGGCACAGACAACGTGTACCGACGGCACAGACAACGTGTACCGACGGCACAGACAACGTGTACCGACGGCACAGACACCGTGTACCGACGGCACAGACAATGTGCACCGACGGCACAGACAACGTGTACCGACGGCAGACAACGTGTACCGGCAGCACAGACAACGTGTACCGGCGGCACAGACGTGTACCAACTGCACAGATATGTACTGATGGCACAGACAACGTGTACTGACGACACAGACAATGTGTACTGACGGCACAGACAACGTGTACTGATGGCACAGAAAACGTGTATTGACGGCACAGACAACGTGTACTGACGGCACAGACGTTTGCTGACAGCACAGACAACGTGTACTGACGGCACAGACAACGTGTACTGACGGCACAGACAATGTGTACTGACGGCACAGACAACGTGTACTGACGGCACAGACAACGTGTACTGACAGCACAGACAACATGTACTGACGGCACAGACAACGTGTACTGACAGCACAGACAATGTGTACTAACGGCACAGACAACGTGTACTGACGGCACAGATGTGTACTGACGGCACAGACAAGGTGTACTGACGGCACAGACAATGTGTACTGACGGCACAGACAAGGTGTACTGACGGCACAGACAAGGTGTACTGACGGCACAGACAATGTGTACTGATGGCACAGACAATGTGTACTGATGCCATAGACAATAGTTCTGATGGGAGAACTTGCTTCACTATATACAGTATAAATAACTACAAAAATATGGTGTCACTGAAAATAGGACATAAAGAGTAATGGAAACTGTAAGTTTGAACTTACCATCTAATGTGGCAACCAATTTGCCTTAAGTTAGGGTAAAAACGAAGGGATGGATACACATGTGAACTAAATATTACAAATGTCCTTGGTGTCTGGAATAACACGTTTTAAAATATTGCATCCAGATCGGCAATGTAAGTTTGAAGCAGAATTGACAAGTACTGCATTCAGTGCATTGACAGAACACTACCACAACACTACCACAACACTACCACAACACTACCACAGTTGCAAGTCTGCATTAATTAACCTGAAGCTAACAGTTGACAGTTTTCATATTTATAAAGTCCTAAAGATGATAGACATTTCCTCTCTCTTCCAAGTATAAAAGTTTCTCTGCTGAAGAAGACAATGAAAATTTTGGATATTCTGAACTCTAAAATATATATATTAGTGTTGGACATGTAAACCAATCCAAAGAAGACGCAATTACTCACTTTCAGATCTTTCTTTGTTTTGAAGTTTTTCGGACATTCTGAGCAGGCAAACGGTCGTTCATTTGAGTGCGCCACTAGTTTGTGTCGACAGAGGCTGCAACAAAAACGTAAGCTTCGACACTGTTTCATGATTGTACAATAAATTTAGCAAATATCACAAATAATAATGTATTCACAGTTAACAACTATGATTATTTTCTCACCCTAACTACAAGAAATCCTGCTTGAATTGAAACATTCGGTGTCCAGTAAGGGTGAAGTAAATTGAAACAGTCGGTGTCCAGTAAGGGTGAAGTAAACTGTGTTTAAAGTCGGTGTCCAGTAAGGGTGAAGTAAACTGTGTTTAAAGTCGGTGTCCAGTAAGGGTGAAGTAAACTGTGTTTAAAGTCGGTGTCCAGTAAGGGTGAAGTAAACTGTGTTTAAAGTCGGTGTCCAGTAAGGGTGAAGTAAACTGTGTTTAAAGTCGGTGTCCAGTAAGGGTGAAGTAAACTGTGTTTAAAGTCGGTGTCCAGTAAGGGTGAAGTAAACTGTGTTTAAAGTCGGTGTCCAGTAAGGGTGAAGTAAACTGTGTTTATAGTCGGTGTCCAGTAAGGGTGAAGTAAACTGTGTTTAAAGTCGGTGTCCAGTAAGGGTGAAGTAAACTGTGTTTAAAGTCGGTGTCCAGTAAGGGTGAAGTAAACTGTGCTTAAAGTCGGTGTCCAGTAAGGGTGAAGTAAACTGTGTTTAAAGTCGGTGTCCAGTAAGGGTGAAGTAAACTGTGTTTAAAGTCGGTGTCCAGTAAGGGTGAAGTAAACTGTGTTTAAAGTCGGTGTCCAGTAAGGGTGAAGTAAACTGTGTTTAAAGTCGGTGTCCAGTAAGGGTGAAGTAAACTGTGTTTAAAGAACTTCACAAAAATTTAAGAAAAAAAACATGTTCAATTCCGTATATTTTTTAACTAATGACCCTTTGTTTGCATAAAAATTGTGCAATAATGCAATTGGAATACTATAGACAACATCTGTTAAACAATAAAATGGTAGCAATGCACTGAAGTCAGCACTAGATATGTCTGCTTTGATGAATAAGTCCAGCAGCCGTTGGAAGAGTTCATTCACCTCCCTTTGGTGTGCAGGACACGGGAACAGATGTCACACACGTAACCCTCATAGCTCTCGTCATGCATCACTTTGTGGGCCCTGAAGCACAAACACAAGCAGTATTTAGGGACTTTGTAAATACAAAAATTCCAATTGGATGGGCTAAGGGGCCATTTGGATTATCACGGTAATTGCAGGTTGACATTTTACAATAACTGGTTTTCCATTGACAACATTGACAATGCATGTACAGGGCCTCCCACTCTGTCTTGTTCTCAGAAAGGGGTGTGGGTGGGTGGGGTGAATCCAATTTTGTTTTGATTAGTGATTTTTTTTATTTACAATGCCCCCTAGGCCCTTATACAATACTGCCGTATGTGACAAGCTCCTGATTTAGGCTCTGTCTAAAACAAATTCCACAACTTACTGCGGCAGTACATGTGGCTCGTGAGTTTATGTGAGAAAATTGCATGAGAAGATGGTGCAGAATCACTGCAGATGTGGGTGGAGAAAGAGGGAAAATAGTGGGAGAGGAGCTGAACGGATGGTGTAAATCCTTCAAATCATTGAAAGGAGACACAGAGATTCGGGGGGGGGGGGGAAGAAAAATCATGCAGTTTAGAAGTTAAGTGTTTGTCTACTATGAAGCCATGTTTGGAACATGAATGGCTGCTGTGTGCTACTCACATGAATCCGGAGTAACTGCCAAAG
Source organism: Lamellibrachia columna (assembly GCA_963662155.1). Classification (NCBI taxonomy): domain Eukaryota; kingdom Metazoa; phylum Annelida; class Polychaeta; order Sabellida; family Siboglinidae; genus Lamellibrachia; species Lamellibrachia columna. The sequence goes on along the minus strand of OY759270.1, from coordinate 53,376,312 downwards.
TTCTTGTCACAGATCTCACAGTGGAACATACAGGTGTGTGACTTCATGTGCTGGGACAGTGACAGCTTGCTGCGGTAGAACTTGTTACAGTGCTGTCAATGAAAGTAACAATTGTTTCAGTGCTGTCAATGAAAGTAACACTTGTTACAGTGCTGTCAATGAGAGCAACACTTGTTACAGTGCTGTCAATGAAAGTAACACTTGTTACAGTGCTGTCAATGAAAGTAACACTTGTTACAGTGCTGTCAATGAAAGCAACACTTGTTACAGTGCTGTCAATGAAAGTAACAATTGTTTCAGTGCTGTCAATGAAAGTAACACTTGTTACAGTGCTGTCAATGAGAGCAACACTTGTTACAGTGCTGTCAATGAAAGTAACACTTGTTACAGTGCTGTCAATGAAAGTAACACTTGTTACAGTGCTGTCAATGAAAGCAACACTTGTTACAGTGCTGTCAATGAAAGTAACACTTGTTTCAGTGCTGTCAACGAAAGCAACATTTGTTACAGTGCTGTCAATGAAAGCAACATTTGTTACAGTACTGTCAATGAAAGCAACACTTGTTACAGTGCTGTCAATGAAAGCAACATTTGTTACAGTGCTGTCAATGAAAGCAACACTTGTTTTAGTCCTATCAATAACAGTAACACTTGTTTCAGTGCTGTCCATGAAAGTAACACTTGTTACAGTGCTGTCAATGAAAGTAACACTTGTTTCAGTGCTGTCAATGAAAGTAACACTTGTTACAGTGCTGTCAATGAAAGTAACACTTGTTTCAGTGCTGTCAATGAAAGTAACACTTGTTACAGTGCTGTCAATGAAAGTAACACTTGTTTCAGTGCTGTCAATGAAAGTAACACTTGTTACAGGTGCTGTCAATGAAACCAACACTTGTTACAGTGCTGTCAATGAAAGTAACACTTGTTTCAGTGCTGTCAATGAAAGCAACACTTGTTACAGTGCTGTCAATGAAAGCAACACTTGTTTCAGTCCTGTCAATGAAAGTAACACTTGTTACAGAGTGGTCAATGAAAGTAACACTTGTTTCAGTGCTGTCAATGAAACCAACACTTGTTACAGTGCTGTCAATGAAAGCAACACTTGTTACAGGTGCTGTCAATGAAACCAACACTTGTTACAGTGCTGTCAATGAAAGTAACACTTGTTTCAGTGCTGTCAATGACAGCAACACTTGTTTCAGTCATGTCAATGAAAGTAACACTTGTTACAGAGTGGTCAATGAAAGTAACACTTGTTTCAGTGCTGTCAATGAAACCAACACTTGTTACAGTGCTGTCAATGAAAGTAACACTTGTTACAGAGCGGTCAATGAAAGTAACACTTGTTACAGTGCTGTCAATGAAAGTAACACTTGTTACAGGGCTGTCAATGAAACCAACATTTGTTACAGTGCTGTCAATGAAAGTAACACTTGTTACAGTGCTGTCAATGAAAGTAACACTTGTTACAGGGCTGTCAATGAAAGTAACACTTGTTACAGGGCTGTCAATGAACACAGATACATCAACAATGTAAAATGTAATCAATTCTGAACAATAATATTTAATATGAGACAACCTAAAAATAATAAGGCAGCTTTTTTTTTGTTAGACAAGATCAAGACAACAGTTAAAAAATTTTTTTCAGCTTTGCAACTTTCTAAAAATTTCCTGTTTGGACTTCATGCTTATTTAAAAACAATTATGGGACCCAACTGTTTTCAATATCGAAATAGACACAAGTGGGGCAGGTTTTTTGGCTTTGCATCAATTAGGTAACGGAGATATCGCACTGTTTCCTTTCGGCGAAACAAAGCACTAGCAACCACAAACTGAAACCACCCTGAAACCACAAACTGAAACCATCCTGAAACCACAAACTGAAACCACCCTGAAACCACAAACTGAAACCACCCTGAAACCACAAACTTAAACCATCCTGAAACCACAAACTTAAACCATCCTGAAACCACAAACTGAAACCACCCTGAAACCACAAACTGAAACCACAAACTGAAACCATCCTGAAACCACAAACTGAAACCATCCTGAAACCACAAACTGAAACCATCCTGAAATCACATTCATATATTTAAATCCATTTGATATTTGCTGGAGGGTAATTTCATGCAAAAGAGCAGTGTGACATCTCACCTGACACAGGTGTTTCTTGGTGTCGGAGTGAGACTCGATGTGTCGCTTCAGCTGCATGTGGTCTTTGTAGGCCTTGGGACACAACTTACATGCATACGGCCGGTCTACAACACATTACAATCAATGATGTAATTGTCAACCGAGAACAAATATGTGTAATTTAAGAAAACAGTTTAAATGATAATCAATACACAATGTAATACTAAGATATTTTTTATAAGTAACAAACAATGTAATAATCAACAAAATTAATAATATATTAACATATAATGTAATAATCAACATATATTATATTAATTGATAAAGTAATAATCAACTGATAATAGAAATGCTATTGTAACAACAATTATAATTTAATAAGACTAAATGATAATGTAATACTAACTATGGCTGAAGTAACAGCATATAATGTAATAAAAAATTAAAACATCCTGATAATCATTCAGGGATGGTGTTCCACTTATGGGGATTTGGTAGTCTACACTAGACCCAAATAACTGCAACTAACTGTCATCAATAATATAATTGTTTACATTGAGGCACTTCTATTAACAGAGAAACGTAGTGAGCAACATTTAAGTTGCATTGCAACTGACAATGCCTATCCAACTATTTTTTGTTAAATCCTTTGTACCTAATTGAAATAAATGCAGTTAGGATTTATTTGATCCTAAATGATTACCTGAGTGGAACTAAGCATTTTCTGTTGTATTTTGATATAAAGAAAAAGTCAACAAATCGGGTCACTGTTTTCCAGCTATTGCATGTGTCACCGATTTACCTGCAATGTGGACACGGCGGAAATGTTTCTTGAGATCTGTCTTGTCGTTGAAGCATTTCTCACACTCGTTGCACTGATGCTCTCGTAGGTTCAGATGTACCTTCAGGTGCATCTTCAACTGACACAACCAACAAGTATAAGTCCATGTGACATCAGTGGCAATGACAGGACACTTTGACACATGTCAATCAATTCACCACAGTTGGAACCAATGAGCATGAATGTTGTCATTCATACTGCTTTGATGGAGGCCGACACATTGCTAGACATACAACTCTTTGATGGAGGCTGACACATTGGCAGACATACAACTCTTTGATGGAGACTGACACATTGCCAGACATACAACTCTTTGATGGAGGCTGACACATTGCCAGACATACAACTCTTTGATGGAGACTGACACATTGCCAGACATACAACTCTTTGATGGAGGCTGACACATTGCCAGACATACAACTCTTTGATGGAGGCTGACACATTGCCAGACATACAACTCTTTGATGGAGGCTGACACATTGCCAGACATACAATTCTTTGATGCAGGCTGACACATTGCCAGACATACAACTCTTTGATGGAGGCCGACACATTGCCAGACATACAACTCTTTGATGGAGGCTGACACATTGCCAGACATACAACTCTTTGATGCAGGCTGACACATTGCCAGACATACAACTCTTTGATGGAGACTGACACATTGCCAGACATACAACTCTTTGATGGAGGCTGACACATTGCCAGACATACAACTCTTTGATGGAGGCTGACACATTGGCAGACATACAACTCTTTGATGGTGGCTGACACATTGCCAGACATACAACTCTTTGATGGAGGCTGACACATTGCCAGACATACAACTCTTTGATGGAGGCTGACACATTGCCAGATATACAACTCTTTGATGGAGGCTGACACATTGCCAGACATACAACTCTTTGATGGAGGCTGACACATTGCCAGACATACAACTCTTTGATGGAGGCTGACACATTGCCAGACATACAACTCTTTGATGGAGGCTGACACATTGCCAGACATACAACTCTTTGATGGAGGCTGACACATTGCCAGACATACAACTCTTTGATGGAGGCTGACACATTGCCAGACATACAATTCTTTGATGCAGGCTGACACATTGCCAGACATACAACTCTTTGATGGAGGATGACACATTGCCAGACATACAACTCTTAGATGGAGGCTGACACATTGCCAGACATACAACTCTTTGATGCAGGCTGACACATTGCCAGACATACAACTCTTTGATGGAGACTGACACATTGCCAGACATACAACTCTTTGATGGAGGCTGACACATTGCTAGACATACAACTCTTTGATGGAGGCTGACACATTGCCAGACATACAACTCTTTGATGCAGGCTGACACATTGGCAGACATACAACTCTTTGATTTGATGGAGGCCGACACATTGCTAGACATACAACTCTTTAATGGAGGCTGACACATTGCCAGACATACAACTCTTTGATGGAGGCTGACACATTGGCAGACATACAACTCTTTGATTTGATGGAGGCCGACACATTGCTAGACATACAACTCTTTGATGGAGGCTGACACATTGCTAGACATACAACTCTTTGATGGAGGCTGACACATTGCCAGACATACAACTCTTTGATGGAGGCTGACACATTGCCAGACATACAACTCTTTGATGGAGGCTGTCACATTGCCAGACATACAACTCTTTGATGCAGGCCGACACATTGCCAGACATACAACTCTTTGATGGAGACTGACACATTGCCAGACATACAACTCTTTGATGGAGGCCGACACATTGCCAGACATACAACTCTTTGATGGAGGCTGACACATTGGCAGACATACAACTCTTTGATGGAGGCTGACACATTGCCAGACATACAACTCTTTGATGGAGGCTGACACATTGGCAGACATACAACTCTTTGATGGAGGCTGACACATTGCCAGACATACAACTCTTTGATGGAGGCTGACACATTGGCAGACATACAACTCTTTGATGGAGGCCGACACATTGCCAGACATACAACTCTTTGATGGAGGCTGACACATTGGCAGACATACAACTCTTTGATGGAGGCTGACACATTGGCAGACATACAACTCTTTGATGGAGGCTGACACATTGCCAGACATACAACTCTTTGATGGAGACTGACACATTGGCAGACATACAACTCTTTGATGGAGACAGACACATTGCCAGACATACAACTCTTTGATGGAGACTGACACATTGCCAGACATACAACTCTTTGATGGAGGCTGACACATTGCCAGACATACAACTCTTTGATGGAGGCTGACACATTGGCAGACATACAACTCTTTGATGGAGGCTGACACATTGCCAGACATACAACTCTTTGATGGAGGCTGACACATTGCCAGACATACAACTCTTTGATGGAGGCTGACACATTGGCAGACATACAACTCTTTGATGGAGGCTGACACATTGCCAGACATACAACTCTTTGATGGAGGCTGACACATTGCCAGACATACAACTCTTTGATGGAGGCTGACACATTGGCAGACATACAACTCTTTGATGGAGGCTGACACATTGCCAGACATACAACTCTTTGATGGAGACTGACACATTGGCAGACATACAACTCTTTGGTGGAGGCTGACACATTGCCAGACATACAACTCTTTGATGGAGGCTGACACATTGCCAGACATACAACTCTTTGATGGAGGCTGACACATTGCTAGACATACAACTCTTTGATGGAGGCTGACACATTGCCAGACATACAACTCTTTGATGCAGGCTGACACATTGGCAGACATACAACTCTTTGATTTGATGGAGGCCGACACATTGCTAGACATACAACTCTTTGATGGAGGCTGACACATTGGCAGACATACAACTCTTTGATGGAGGCTGACACATTGCCAGACATACAACTCTTTGATGGAGACTGACACATTGCCAGACATACAACTCTTTGATGGAGACTGACACATTGGCAGACATACAACTCTTTGATGGAGACTGACACATTGCCAGACATACAACTCTTTGATGGAGACTGACACATTGCCAGACATACAACTCTTTGATGGAGACTGACACATTGCCAGACATACAACTCTTTGATGGAGACTGACACATTGGCAGACATACAACTCTTTGATGGAGACTGACACATTGCCAGACATACAACTCTTTGATGGAGACTGACACATTGCCAGACATACAACTCTTTGATGGAGACTGACACATTGCCAGACATACAACTCTTTGATGGAGACTGACACATTGCCAGACATACAACTCTTTGATGGAGACTGACACATTGCCAGACATACAACTCTTTGATGGAGGCTGACACATTGCCAGACATACAACTCTTTGATGGAGACTGACACATTGGCAGACATACAACTCTTTGATGGAGGCTGACACATTGCCAGACATACAACTCTTTGATGGAGGCTGACACATTGCTAGACATACAACTCTTTGATGGAGGCTGACACATTGCCAGACATACAACTCTTTGATGCAGGCTGACACATTGGCAGACATACAACTCTTTGATTTGATGGAGGCCGACACATTGCTAGACATACAACTCTTTGATGGAGGCTGACACATTGCCAGACATACAACTCTTTGATGGAGGCTGACACATTGGCAGACATACAACTCTTTGATTTGATGGAGGCCGACACATTGCTAGACATACAACTCTTTGATGGAGGCTGACACATTGCTAGACATACAACTCTTTGATGGAGGCTGACACATTGCCAGACATACAACTCTTTGATGGAGGCTGACACATTGCCAGACATACAACTCTTTGATGGAGACTGACACATTGCCAGACATACAACTCTTTGATGCAGGCTGACACATTGCCAGACATACAACTCTTTGATGGAGGCTGACACATTGCCAGACATACAATTCTTTGATGGAGACTGACACATTGCCAGACATACAACTCTTTGATGGAGACTGACACATTGCCAGACATACAACTCTTTGATGGAGACTGACACATTGCCAGACATACAACTCTTTGATGGAGATTGACACATTGCCAGACATACAACTCTTTGATGGAGACTGACACATTGCCAGACATACAACTCTTTGATGGAGGCTGACACATTGCCAGACATACAACTCTTTGATGGAGGCTGACACATTGCCAGACATACAACTCTTTGATGGAGGCTGACACATTGCCAGACATACAACTATTTGATGGAGGCTGACACATTGCCAGACATGCAACTCTTTGATGGAGACTGACACATTGGCAGACATACAACTCTTTGATGCAGGCTGACACATTGCCAGACATACAACTCTTTGATGCAGGCTGACACATTGCCAGACGTACAACTCTTTGATGGAGGCTGACACATTGCCAGACATACAACTCTTTGATGGAGGCTGACACATTGCCAGACATACAACTCTTTGATGGAGACTGACACATTGCTAGACGTACAACTCTTTGATGGAGACTGACACATTGCCAGACATACAACTCTTTGATGGAGGCTGACACATTGCTAGACATACAACTCTTTGATGGAGACTGACACATTGCTAGACGTACAACTCTTTGATGGAGACTGACACATTGCCAGACATACAACTCTTTGATGCAGGCTGACACATTGCCAGACATACAACTCTTTGATGGAGACTGACACATTGCCAGACATACAACTCTTTGATGGAGACTGACACATTGCCAGACATACAACTCTTTGATGGAGACTGACACATTGCCAGACATACAACTCTTTGATGGAGACTGACACATTGGCAGACATACAACTCTTTGATGGAGACTGACACATTGGCAGACATACAACTCTTTGATGGAGACTGACACATTGGCAGACATACAACTCTTTGATGGAGACTGAAGCATTGCCAGACATACAACTCTTTGATGGAGGCTGACACATTGGCAGACATACAACTCTTTGATGGAGACTGACACATTGCCAGACATACAACTCTTTGATGGAGGCTGACACATTGCCAGACATACAACTCTTTGATGTAGACTGACACATTGCCAGACATACAACTCTTTGATGGAGACTGACACATTGCCAGACATACAACTCTTTGATGGAGGCTGACACATTGCCAGACATACAACTCTTTGATGGAGGCTGACACATTGCCAGATATACAACTCTTTGATGCAGGGTGACACATTACCAGACATACAACTCTTTGATGGAGGCTGACACATTGCCAGACATACAACTCTTTGATGGAGACTGATGCATTGCCAGACATACAACTCTTTGATGGAGACTGACACATTGCCAGACATACAACTCTTTGATGGAGACTGACACATTGCCAGACATACAACTCTTTGATGGAGGCTGACACATTGGCAGACATACAACTCTTTGATGGAGGCTGACACATTGCCAGACATACAACTCTTTGATGGAGGCTGACACATTGCCAGACATACAACTCTTTCTATTTTTTCACATCAGTCCAGGTCTGATTCTCACTAGATTAACACAAATGGTCGTGAATTTGATCAACTCAGCCGATAATATTTATCCTGAACTTAAACAGAATACTTTAATACTGAGTCAACCCTACCTATGATAATAACAATGTGTTTCAAAGTTTGGCACACACTGTTTTGCAGCAAGAAAACTGATCATAAGCTAATTTGTGATTAGTTAATATGATTAGCTTGTTAATTGTATTGAATTGAAATTGAGTTTTTTGGCATAACAAATAACAGTAACATTTATAAAGATTGATGCCAATAAAATCTAGACAACTTGTTAAGGCAATTGGATGCCGTAAATAGTTTACAGTGTAAATATGTAAACTTCTTAATAAACATGCTGAAATACAATTCAAATCTTCTTATTGTAAGCTAGAAACTTAGTATTGTTTGGTTTACAGTGTGAATTGTACAATGTAACACAACAAACGTAATATTACAATTACATGAGTTAGTTATACGGTAGCCATCGCTGACAAAGGTAGACGTGTGGGATGTTACCTTCTGTCGGAAGAGGAATCCTTTGCCACAGACATTGCATATGTGGTCCTTGACGCCGCTGTGAACTCTCTGGTGGACAAACAGACTCGTACGTAGCCGACCTACAACAAACAACACACTCTCAGGTGTGTCAACAGTCTGTCACACGGCTATTAACTGTGACACACTCTCTGACATGTCAATCATCTGTCACACAGGTATTACCTGTGACACACTCTCAGTTTTGGTTGTGGTACCACAAGGATCAGAATTAGGACCTTTATTATTCTTAATATATATCAATGACTATCAACGACAATATACCAAGCAACGTACTGAAATTAGTGGATGACACAAAAGTGTTTAGAAAGCTTAACACTGACGGTGATAAACAACATTTAAAAAAACGATCTAGACAAATTAGTTAAATGATCTGAAAAATGGCAGATGTTATTCAATTTTGGGAAATGTAAATGCCTACATACATGGACATGGGAACTTGGATATAAACTATAATATGGGAGATACTGTTCTGGGTAATACCATAAAAGAAAAGGACTTAGGAATAACAATAAGTGCTGATATGAAAGTTTCCGAACAGTGTGGTATTGCAGCTTCAAAAGGTAATAAAATTCTTGGGTTGATTAGGAGAAACATAACATACAAGGAAAAAAGCTAATTATACCTATGTATAAAGCAGTAATTAGACCTCATTTAGAGTACTGTATACAAGCATGGAGACCATACCGTAAGACGGATATAGATACGCTTGAACGCATACAGAGGAATTATTCCAGAACTGAGAGACCTTAGTTATGAAGAACATCTGAAAGAATGTGGTTTAACAACTCTAGAGACAAGGAGGTTAAGAGGAGATCAGATAGAAGTTTTTAAGATATTGAATGGGTATGAAAATATTTATAGAAATATGTTTTTATGACTCAAGAAAGATAGTAGAACTAGAGGACATGATGTAAAATTAGTAAAGGATCAGTGTAGATTGGATATCAGGAAGTACTCGTTCTCACAGAGGACAATAAATGAATGAAACAAATTGTCTACGGATTGGAAATGCCAGCAGCGTGAATATGTTTAAAAACAAGGTTGACACATATCTCAGGAGGGCGGGTTACACGTAGATGAATATTGTTGGACTCTTGATAAGCTAATGGCTTCCTTGTCCACTTGCCATCTGGGCCTTTGGCTTGGATGGCAAATCTTGTTAAATCTTGTTTATCTAAATTTGTTCTAACTTAGCACATTGACTGGCTACATACATATGGAGATCATTCTTCTTCTAGATCAAATGCTCAGAATCTACCATAGTTATTATAGAACCAGTACTACCACGATGCCCTGCGAAAGTGAAGCTCTGCACCGACACCAGATATGTTGGGTTGTTTACAAAGATATGTTGGGTTGTTTACAAAGATATGTTCGAACAATTTTTTTTATTTTTCTATCGCAATTGCATAAGATAATTACTGTAAAATAATAATAATATTTAAATTCAGACACTACGGGCGACTGTCACTCACATGTGTAGTTGCACAGGTGACACTTCCAGGCACGGATGTCCGAGTGAACCCCCTCCAGGTGGGATGCAAACTGCGTCTTGCTCGGGAAGACTTTGTTCTGACAGAGCCGACAGTGAAAGAGCACCTTGGAAGCAGTTGTTTCTGGAAACACACACACACACTGGTACAGCCAGTCTCACACACACACACACGCACGCACGCACGCTGGCACGCACGCACGCACACACACTTGCTTCAGAATGTTGTATTGAGCGAGCTTGTGAGCCAAATACAAAACTCTGTAACAGTGCAATACTGTTTTCTATTTAACAGGACAGCATATATCATCATAGACAGCGCATCATCAGTAGAAATGACCCATGTAAAAATAAAATAAAAAATTTCTATAGCACCAAATTCACCAAGTGCTCCATGATGCTTTACATCACACTACTATTGAAAGTAGGATAAATATAAGACACCATATAAAAAGTTCCACACCTCTAGATACTAGGCTTTCACATCTGACAGTTTCAGTATAATACACTTTACCACCCCTCTAGATACTAGGCTTTCACATCTGACAGTTTCAGTATAATACACTTTACCACCCCTCTAGATACTAGGCTTTCACATCTGACAGTTTCAGTATAATACACTTTACCACCCCTCTAGATACTAGGCTTTCACGTCTGACAGTTTCAGTATAATACACTTTACCACCCCTCTAGATACTAGGCTTTCACGTCTGACAGTTTCAGTATAATACACTTTACCACCCCTCTATATACTAGGCTTTTACATCTGACAGTTTCAGTATAATACACTTTACCACCCCTCTAGATACTAGGCTCTCACGTCTGACAGTTTCAGTATAATACACTTTACCACCCCTCTAGATACTAGGCTCTCACGTCTGACAGTTTCAGTATAATACACTTTACCACCCCTCTAGATACTAGGCTTTTACATCTGACAGTTTCAGTATAATACACTTTACCACCCCTCTAGATACTAGGCTCTCACGTCTGACAGTTTCAGTATAATACACTTTACCACCCCTCTAGATACTAGGCTCTCACGTCTGACAGTTTCAGTATAATACACTTTACCACCCCTCTAGATACTAGGCTCTCACGTCTGAGTTTCAGTATAATACACTTTACCACCCCTCTAGATACTAGGCTCTCACGTCTGACAGTTTCAGTATAATACACTTTACCACCCCTCTAGATACTAGGCTTTCACGTCTGACAGTTTCAGTATAATACACTTTACCACCCCTCTAGATACTAGGCTCTCACGTCTGACAGTTTCAGTATAATACACTTTACCACCCCTCTAGATACTAGGCTTTCACGTCTGACAGTTTCAGTATAATACACTTTACCACCCCTCTAGATACTAGGCTCTCACGTCTGACAGTTTCAGTATAATACACTTTACCACCCCTCTAGATACTAGGCTCTCACGTCTGACAGTTTCAGTATAATACACTTTACCACCCCCTCTAGATACTAGGCTTTCACGTCTGACAGTTTCAGTATAATACACTTTACCACCCCCTCTAGATACCAGGCTTTCACATCTGACAGTTTCAGTATAATTGTTCTGGTTGGGGTTTTACTGGGTGGTGCTGTATATAGTACTGTTATTGTATTTGAAATATAAAAATTCTCACATTTATTCTGGATACATACATATATAGTGGCGTATCCAGGATTTCACAAAGGGGGAGATCAAAAGGAGGCCTAGTCACCCATTAGTTCACCTTGCTGCCATATAGTGGTGCAACATGTTATATATGAAAAAAATCAAACATCTAAGCCAAAGGGGGCATGACCCAATACCCCCTAAATACGCCACTGCATACATACATACAAACAAACAAAGAAACAATTTATAACATAACTTTGCCTATTAAACAATCTATGATATTCCATATTTTAGACACAGTTTTGATGCTTTTGAATACAACAATCAACCTGTGAGATGCCCCACATTTTGAGACTGCCCCTACACTTACGAGTGTCGACGTTGCAGTAAACCAGCAGGTCAGGCTCCACCTGCTCCTCCGAGACAACCCTTTGGTTGTTCACAAACCTCTTCCTCTTCCCCGTCACGGGATCAAACACCGCTGCTCTCTTCACTCCTGCCTCCGTAGCCTGTATAGGGAGCAGTCCCATCCTAGACGAGAAGACGAGTCTCAGATCATTACCACAAGCACACTTCTCAATGCTGCTATGTTTAGTGGCTCAACATAGTGTCCAATTCATTCACTAGGTGGCAGCAACAGACTCTCATTGTGTAAATACATTCTAAGTATAGTAATTCTAAGTAAATTATTGCATTTGGCAGACATGTTGACTCAAGTTGTAGGAACTGACTCTAGTCACCCATTTTCATGACATGCCAGTTTGTGACTGGCCAACAAGTCTGGTACTTGGTTTTATCTATGTATAAAGCTCTCAATGTGTCAAAGGCTTCCCATCAATCTGCTATTTGAAGGGTGCTACTCTAACTGGCAACACTGTTAAATTTTACAAGACCATAGCATAAGTGTGAACATTATCGTGTTTGGGCAGGAAATACCTTTTTAATTTTTTTTACTAAATGTCCCGCTTTTTTGCAACTTTCCAAAAAAATAAAATAAAAAAATCACAGTACAATTGATTTATTCTAGGCACAATTTTTTCCTTTATTCTCAAGTGATTTCACATTTTCACATGCGTTCACCGCAAACACAAATGGCACATCAAAATGATGACCCGTAAAACAGCACATAAATATTATGAGAAAACTACGAAAGTTAAGTGGAGGAGGGCGGAGTGGAAGAGGGCGGAGTGGAGGAGGATGGAGTGGATGAGGGTGGAGTGGAGGAGGGCGGAGTGGAGGAGGGCAGAGTGGAGGAGGGTGGAGTGGAGGAGGGTGGAGTGGAGGAGGGCGGAGTGGAGGAGGGCGGAGTGGAGGTTGGCGGAGTGGAGGAGGGCGGAGTGGAGGAGGGTGGAGTGGAGGAGGGTGATTCTCTTTTTTCATGAGCATTTTCCTGCTTTTCATGCGCACTTTCACTTTTTCCATGAGTAGATGTTGCCACCTGTGCCATAGAGCTCACTACGAGTGTATCACACAGACCACTTACTTTCCATGAATAGATGTTGCCACCTGTGTCATAGAGCTCACTACGAGTGTATCACACAGACCACTAACATTCCATGAGTAGATGTTGCCACCTGTGTCATAGAGCTCACTACGAGTGTATCACACAGACCACTAACATTCCATGAGTAGATGTTGCCACCTGTATCGTAGAGCTCACTACGAGTGTATCACACAGACCACTAATTTACAACAAGATGGCGCCGGTGTATGGCGACACGTTGTGGCGATGCGTGATTGTTTGTGGGATGTCACTTGTTGTTTTGGCGGCTAATACAGCTGCCTTGCATAGGTATGAGCGTGAACATTTGCTGAATATTCTAGATTCAATGCATAAGGATTATCGACCTAACTTTGCCTCTGAGAATGTTTTTCCCATCATCAATTCTACTCGACCTACTTCTGAAATCCACCACACCACGCTTCATTGCGCTCGCAAACGAAGCAGACGAGGCAGTGCACTGTGCAGATTTCATCGGCGCAGCTCTAGGCGACCACTTCCTGCTATTGTTCTCACTAACGTGCATTCGCTCAAGAACACAACGGACAAACTGTTCCACCTATTGTCTTTCAAACGTGAATTCAAGGACTCTTGAAACAACAAGACATGGTTTGACCCATTGACATCTGACGCTGCCGTTACCCCACCGGACCACACTCTGCTTAGAGCTGATATATCAAGCGAACTGTCGGGCAAGGAAAGGGGTGGTGGAATATGCTTCCTTGTCAGCCATCAGTGGTGCAATGACTGAACTATTGTATCCTCTTCCTGTTCTCCTGAACTAGCATCACTCACAGCAAACCGTTCTACTCACCGAGGGAATTCTCCAGTGTTGTTTTATTGGGTGTTTACATTCCGCCCGACGTGAACGCAACCAGTGCAATTAACCAGTTGACTACCCGCGTGTTGGCAGCAGAAACAACCTACCCTGATATTATTAAGCATAATTACCTCTCAAGAAACTTGATGTTTGTTCTGAATATTTCGACTGCATCTCGCAGTCTTCTTCAGCAGACTGAAGTTACGGATGTGTCACATGACCAATGTCATGTGACACAAGCTGGAGGACTGGTGGGAGCTCCTGGCCGACGTCTCGGTTCAGCGTAGGTTTCATTCTGTGGATGTTAATCGCCTCCTTTATTTTTTTTCTCCTGTGCCAGTTCTCCTCGTGGTCTAGAATATTAACGTCCTTCATAGAGCACTGATGGCCTGTGTTCAGTTTGTGAACAAACATCAAGTTTCTTGAGAGGTAATTATGCTTAATATTAATAACCAAGAAACCGGATCATCTATCCATTCAAGTACCCTGATAGTGTCATCATCATCCTGGGTGACTTCAATCACACGAATCTGAAGAAAGTTCTAACCCGATACAAACAATATGTTAATTGCTCCACTTCTAACAATAAAACTCTGGACCACTGCTACACCATCTTCAAGGACGCTTACCGGGCCACCACCAGGGCTCCGTTGGGTGAGTCAGATCACGATACAGTCGTATTGATTCCTACATACCGTCAGAAGTTAAAAACAATTAAACCTACCACCAAGACAGTGAGAAAGCGGATTGCTTTGAAAGCTTGCCTTGACAGCATGGACTGGCAAATGTTTAAAGATTCCTGCCCTGACCTCGACGCGTACACTGACACAGTTACTGCCTACATCAGCTGGTGTGAAGAAATCTGCTACGAGAGTTAGTTACAGTATATGGCAACGACAAACCATATTTTACCAGGGACATTAAACAGAAACTAGCCATGAAAAATTCAGCGTTCATTAGCGGCAACAGGAAAGAGTTTCAGAGAGCCAAGTATGCATTGCGCAAGGAGATTAGTTCGGCCAAGTACAAACACAAACGCAAACTTGAAAACCAATTTGCTTCCAACAACACCAGATCTGTATGGCAAGGGTTACGTCAAATTACACAATATAAACCAAGCGCTTCAGTCATTTACAACGCCGATCTGTCCTTCCCCGAACAACTAACTGACTTCTACAGCAGATTTGACAAGTTAAACACATCGCCGGAACAGCGCCCCCTACCCACAGACACTCCTCTGTCGCCGCCTTTCACCGTTCACGTTGCTGACGTGCGGACATTGTTCAAGCGACTGAGTACGCGCAAGGCTTCGGGCCCTGACAACATCTCGTCATATACATTCAAGAATTGCACCGATCAGCTTGCTCCAGTATTCGCTGACATCTAAAAGTCATCTTTACAACAGTGCATAGTTCCAGTTTTAAAACTTCTGTGATTATACCTATTCCCAAGAAGGCTAAAGTCTCCCATGAACGATTACCGTCCAGTGGCACTTACCTCAGTTACGATGAAATTTTTTGAACATATCATGCTCCTTTATCTGAAATCTGGCAGTCTATTGGATCCTAACCAGTTTGCTTATCAAACTAACAGATCTGTGGACGATGCAGTTACCTTAGGTTTACATTATGTTATGAAGCACCTGGAACAACCGAGTACTTATGCGAGGATTCTTTTCGTGGACTTTAGCTCGGCCTTTAACACCATAATTCCTGTGAAGTTGTATGATAAACTTGTATCTCTGAATGTGCATCCTGCCATCTGTTACTGGACTCTCAACTTTCTTCTTCACAGGCCTCAATCTGTCAAGGTCAATAACTCTCTCTTCAAACCTATTATTCTTAACACTGGTGCCCCACAAGGTTGCGTGCTTTCTCCTTTCCTTTTCACTTTCTATACAAACGACTGTGTATCTGGTAACCAATCTGTTCGCATGGTTAAGTTCTCGGATGACACCACTGTAATTGGCTGTGTCAACAATGTTAAAGAGTCTGTGTATAGAGAGGAAGTTCAAAGACTGGTTGGCTGGTGTAAGAACAACAACCTGGTACTAAACATATCCAAAATTAAGGAAATGATCATTGATTTTCGCAGAAAGAAAACACCCATTCACCCACTTTTCATTGACGGTGCTGAAGTCTTACAAGCCGACTCTGTAAAATTTTTAGGTTCGACTATTTCAAAAGTTCTCTCCTGGTGTAACAACTCGATTTACATCATTAAAAAAGCACAAAAACGCATGTACTTCCTTAGACACCTCAAACGATTCAGCTTATCTCAAGCAATATTAACACGTTTCTACCGCGCAGTTATTGAAAGTGTCTTGTCATTTTCTATTACTGTCTGGTTTAGTCGCGCCAGCCAAGATGAAATTAATCAAATTGAATCAGTCGCCAAAAAGCTTCTAAACTAATCGGGTTAAATATGCCGTCCATCAGGTCTCTTTATCTATCTCACAGTTTGCGTAAATCCAAGCGTATTGTACAAGACACATATCATCCAGCCAACCATCTCTTTGAAATCCTTCCCTCCGGTAAGCGCTACCGTTGCCTAAAAACTAAAACGACGAGATTCAACAATAGTTTCTATCCTCAAGCGCTGAGATTTTTAAACGGAGAGCCATCATAAATGTCTTGACTCTGGCAGGTAGTTGCAATGTCGGGTTTTTTTAATTTTTTAATCTATTATATAACTCTTGTTTTTTTCAACTGTTTTTAGTATTACGATTGCTGATATGTAATGTTTAGTCCATGTGTTATTAGGTGCATGAGTGTATGTTTGTGCTAACGCCACAATACTACAAATTTCTTGTACTTGCTACTTGGTATTAAAACGTATCTTATCTTAACTTTCCATGAGTAGATGTTGCCACCTGTGCCATAGAGCTCACTATGAGTGTATCACACAGACCACTTACTTTCCATGAGTAGATGTTGCCACCTGTGCCATAGAGCTCACTATGAGTGTATCACACAGACCACTTACTTTCCATGAGTAGATGTTGACACCTGTGCCATAGAGCTCACTATGAGTGTATCACACAGACCACTTACTTTCCATGAGTAGATGTTGACACCTGTGCCATAGAGCTCACAACGAGTGTATCACACAGACCACTTACTTTCCATGAGTAGATGTTGACACCTGTGCCATAGAGCTCACTATGAGTGTATCACACACACCACTTATTTTCCATGAGTAGATGTTGCCACCTGCGCCATAGAGCTCACTATGAGTGTATCACATAGACCACTTATTTTCCATGAGTAGATGTTGACACCTGTGCCATAGAGCTCACTATGAATGTATCACACAGACCACTTATTTTCCATAAGTAGATGTTGCCACCCATGCCATAGAGCTCACTATGAGTGTATCACATAGACCACTTACTTTCCATGAGTAGATGTTGCCACCTGTGCCATAGAGCTCACTTCGAGTGTATCACACAGACAACTTACATTCCATGAGTAGATGTTGCCACCTGTGCCATAGAGCTCACTTCGAGTATATCGCACAGACCACTTACTTTCCATGAGTAGATGTTGCCACCTATGCCATAGAGCTCACTTCGAGTGTATCGCACAGACCACTTACTTTCCATGAGTAGATGTTGCCACCTGTGCCATAGAGCTCACTTCGAGTGTATCGCATAGACCACTTACTTTCCATGAGTAGATGTTGCCACCTGTGCCATAGAGCTCACTTCGAGTGTATCGCACAGACCACTTACTTTCCATGAGTAGATGTTGCCACCTGTGCCATAGAGCTCACTATGAGTGTATCACATAGACCACTTACTTTCCATGAGTAGATGTTGACACCTGTGCCATAGAGCTCACTATGAATGTATCACACAGACTACTTATTTTCCATGAGTAGATGTTGCCACCTGTGCCATAGAGCTCACTTCGAGTGTATCGCACAGACCACTTACTTTCCATGAGTAGATGTTGCCACCTGTGCCATAGAGCTCACTTCGAGTGTATCGCACAGACCACTTACTTTCCATGAGTATATGTTGCCACCTATGCCATAGAGCTCACTTCGAGTGTATCACATAGACCACTTACTTTCCATGAGTAGATGTTGCCACCTGTGCCATAGAGCTCACTTCGAGTGTATCGCATAGACCACTTACTTTCCATGAGTATATGTTGCCACCTATGCCATAGAGCTCACTTCGAGTGTATCACATAGACCACTTACTTTCCATGAGTAGATGTTGCCACCTGTGTCATAGAGCTCACTTCGAGTGTATCGCACAGACCACTTACTTTCCATGAGTAGATGTTGCCACCTGTGCCATAGAGCTCACTTCGAGTGTATCGCACAGACCACTTACTTTCCCTGAGTAGATGTTGCCACCTGTGCCATAGAGCTCACTTCGAGTGTATCGCACAGACCACTTACTTTCCATCAGTAGATGTTGCCACCTGTGCCATAGAGCTCACTTCGAGTGTATCGCACAGACCACTTACTTTCCATGAGTAGATGTTGCCACCTGTGCCATAGAGCTCACTTCGAGTGTATCGCACAGACCACTTACTTGAACCTTGAGGTGTTGATGTTGGTCTTGCGTGTGCCGTACAACACAGACTTCTTGACACCGTTCCGTTTCTTTACGTTCTTTGGTGCAACACTCTCCACACCACTGGTGGCTCCCTCTGTTGTGGCTTCCTCTGCAACTTCTGACAGGCCAAGTTGTTCGATATCCTGTTCACTCAACATTATCGACTTAGTGTCGTCACCAATTGTGTTGACATGGCCCGACACATCACTAGCCTGGTGACTGTCAGTGTCTGCACGAGGCATGACACTCTGTGCCTCATTATTGCCTGTCTCTGTCAACGGGATGGTGACGTCAACCATGTTGAGTTGGCCAGTCATCTCCAAGGGCAGGACTATGTGGATCGGTTCTTTTGTGTTGCTGGACAGGTTCTTCATCAACTCTGGAACAACACACAAGAATGAACTGAAGCACAATTACAATTATACTAGTTTACATTTGTCCACACTGGACTACAAGAGAAATGATACTAGTTTACATTTGTCCACACTGGGCTACAAGAGAAATGATACTAGTTTACATTTGTCCACACTGGGCTACAAGAGAAATGATACTAGTTTACAATTGTCCACACTGGGCTACAAGAGAAATGATACTAGTTTACATGTGTCCACACTGGGCTACAAGTGAAATGATACTAGTTTACATTTGTCCACACTGGGCTACAAGAGAAATGATACTAGTTTACATTTGTCCACACTGGGCTACAAGAGAAATGATACTAGCTTACATTTGTCCACACTGGGCTACAAGAGAAATGATACTAGTTTACATTTGTCCACACTGGGCTACAAGAGAAATTACACTAGCTTACATTTGTCCACACTGGGCTACAAGAGAAATGATACTAGTTTACATTTGTCCACACTGGGTTACAAGAGAAATGATACTAGTTTACACTTGTCCACACAAGGCTACAAGAGAAATGACACTAGTTTACATTTGTCCACACTGGGCTACAAGAGAAATGATACTAGCTTACATTTGTCCACACTGGGTTACAAGAGAAATGATACTAGTTTACATTTGTCCACACTGAGCTACAAGAGAAATGACACTAGCTTACATTTGTCCACACTGGGTTACAAGAGAAATGACACTAGCTTACATTTGTCCACACTGGGTTACAAGAGAAATGACACTAGCTTACATTTGTCCACACTGGGTTACAAGAGAAATGACACTAGCTTACATTTGTCCACACTGGGTTACAAGAGAAATTATACTAGTTTACATTTGTCCACACTGGGCTACAAGAGAAATTACACTAGCTTACATTTGTCCACACTGGGCTACAAGAGAAATGATACTAGTTTACATTTGTCCACACTGGGCTACAAGAGAAATGATACTAGCTTACATTTGTCCACACTGGGTTACAAGAGAAATTATACTAGTTTACATTTGTCCACACTGAGCTACAAGAGAAATGACACAAGCTTACATTTGTCCACACTGGGTTACAAGAGAAATGACACTAGCTTACATTTGTCCACACTGGGTTACAAGAGAAATGATACTAGTTTACATTTGTCCACACTGGGCTACAAGAGAAATGATACTAGTTTACATTTGTCCACACTGGGCTACAAGAGAAATGATACAAGTTTACATTTGTCCACACTGGGCTACAAGAGAAATGATACTAGTTTACATTTGTCCACACTGGGCTACAAGAGAAATGATACTAGTTTACACTTGTCCACACAAGGCTACAAGTGAAATGATACTAGTTTACATTTGTCCACACTGGGTTACAAGAGAAATGATACTAGTTTACATTTGTCCACACTGGGTTACAAGAGAAATGATACTAGTTTACATTTGTCCACACTGGGCTACAAGAGAAATGATACAAGTTTACATTTGTCCACACTGGGTTACAAGAGAAATGATACTAGTTTACACTTGTCCACACTGGGCTACAAGAGAAATGATACTAGTTTACATTTGTCCACACTGGGCTACAAGAGAAATGATACTAGTTTACACTTGTCCACACAAGGCTACAAATGAAATGATACTAGTTTACATTTGTCCACACTGGGTTACAAGAGAAATGATACTAGTTTACATTTGTCCACACTGGGTTACAAGAGAAATGACACTAGCTTACATTTGTCCACACTGGGTTACAAGAGAAATGATACTAGTTTACACTTGTCCACACAAGGCTACAAGAAAAATGATACTAGTTTACACTTGTCCACACAAGGCTAAAAGAGAAATGATACTAGTTTACATTTGTCCACACTGGGCTACAAGAGAAATGATACAAGTTTACATTTGTCCACACTGGGCTACAAGAGAAATGATACTAGTTTACATTTGTCCACACTGGGCTACAAGAGAAATGATACTAGTTTACATTTGTCCACACTGGGCTACAAGAGAAATGACACTAGCTTACATTTGTCCACACTGGGTTACAAGAGAAATGATACTAATTTACATTTGTCCAGACTGGGCTACAAGAGAAACGACACTAGCTTACATTTGTCCACACTGGGTTACAAGAGAAATGATACTAGTTTACATTTGTCCACACTGGGCTACAAGAGAAATGACACTAGCTTGCATTTGTCCACACTGGGTTACAAGAGAAATGATACTAGTTTACATTTGTCCACACTGGGCTACAAGAGAAATGACACTAGTTTACATTTGTCCACACTGGGTTACAAGAGAAATGATACTAGTTTACATTTGTCCACACTGGGCTACAAGAGAAATTACACTAGCTTACATTCACACTGGGCTACAAGAGAAATGATACTAGTTTACATTTGTCCACACTGGGTTACAAGAGAAATGATACTAGTTTACACTTGTCCACACAAGGCTACAAGAGAAATGACACTAGTTTACATTTGTCCACACTGGGCTACAAGAGAAATTATACTAGCTTACATTTGTCCACACTGGGTTACAAGAGAAATGATACAAGTTTACATTTGTCCACACTGGGCTACAAGAGAAATGATACTAGTTTACATGTGTCCACACTGGGCTACAAGAGAAATTATACTAGTTTACACTTGTCCACACAAGGCTACAAGTGAAATGATACTAGTTTACATTTGTCCACACTGGGTTACAAGAGAAATGATACTAGTTTACATTTGTCCACACTGGGTTACAAGAGAAATGATACTAGTTTACATTTGTCCACACTGGGCTACAAGAGAAATGATACAAGTTTACATTTGTCCACACAGGGTTACAAGAGAAATTATACTAGTTTACACTTGTCCACACTGGGCTACAAGAGAAATGATACTAGTTTACACTTGTCCACACAAGGCTACAAGTGAAATGATACTAGTTTACATTTGTCCACACTGGGTTACAAGAGAAATGATACTAGTTTACATTTGTCCACACTGGGTTACAAGAGAAATGACACTAGCTTATATTTGTCCACACTGGGTTACAAGAGAAATGATACTAGTTTACACTTGTCCACACAAGGCTACAAGAAAAATTATACTAGTTTACACTTGTCCACACAAGGCTACAAGAGAAATGATACTAGTTTACAGTTGTCCACACTGGGCTACAAGAGAAATGATACAAGTTTACATTTGTCCACACTGGGCTACAAGAGAAATTATACTAGTTTACATTTGTCCACACTGGGCTACAAGTGAAATGATACTAGTTTACATTTGTCCACACTGGGTAACAAGAGAAATGATACTAGTTTACATTTGTCCACACTGGGTTACAAGAGAAATGATACTAGCTTACATTTGTCCACACTGGGTTACAAGAGAAATTATACTAGTTTACATTTGTCCACACTGGGCTACAAGAGAAATGATACAAGTTTACATTTGTCCACACTGGGCTACAAGAGAAATGATACAAGTTTACATTTGTCCACACTGGGCTACAAGAGAAATGATACTAGTTTACACTTGTCCACACTGGGCTACAAGAGAAATGATACTAGTTTACACTTGTCCACACAAGGCTACAAGTGAAATGATACTAGTTTACATTTGTCCACACTGGGTTACAAGAGAAATGATACTAGTTTACATTTGTCCACACTGGGTTACAAGAGAAATTATACTAGTTTACATTTGTCCACACTGGGCAACAAGAGAAATGATACTAGTTTACATTTGTCCACACTGGGCTACAAGAGAAATGATACTAGTTTACACTTGTCCACACAAGGCTACAAGTGAAATGATACTAGTTTACATTTGTCCACACTGGGTTACAAGAGAAATGATACTAGTTTACATTTGTCCACACTGGGTTACAAGAGAAATGACACTAGCTTACATTTGTCAACACTGGGTTACAAGAGAAATGATACTAGTTTACACTTGTCCACACAAGGCTACAAGAAAAATGATACTAGTTTACACTTGTCCACACAAGGCTAAAAGAGAAATGATACTAGTTTACATTTGTCCACACTGGGCTACAAGAGAAATGATACTAGTTTACATTTGTCCACACTGGGCTACAAGAGAAATGACACTAGCTTACATTTGTCCACACTGGGTTACAAGAGAAATGATACTAGTTTACATTTGTCCACACTGGGCTACAAGAGAAACGACACTAGCTTACATTTGTCCACACTGGGTTACAAGAGAAATGATACTAGTTTACATTTGTCCACACTGGGCTACAAGAGAAATGACCCTAGCTTGCATTTGTCCACACTGGGTTACAAGAGAAATGATACTAGTTTACATTTGTCCACACTGGGCTACAAGAGAAATGACACTAGTTTACATTTGTCCACACTGGGTTACAAGAGAAATGATACTAGTTTACATTTGTCCACACTGGGCTACAAGAGAAATTACACTAGCTTACATTCACACTGGGCTACAAGAGAAATGATACTAGTTTACATTTGTCCACACTGGGTTACAAGAGAAATGATACTAGTTTACACTTGTCCACACAAGGCTACAAGAGAAATGACACTAGTTTACATTTGTCCACACTGGGCTACAAGAGAAATTATACTAGCTTACATTTGTCCACACTGGGTTACAAGAGAAATGATACTAGTTTACATTTGTCCACACTGGGCTACAAGAGAAATGACACTAGCTTACATTTGTTCACACTGGGTTACAAGAGAAATGATACTAGTTTACATTTGTCCACACTGGGCTACAAGAGAAATGATACTAGTTTACATTTGTCCACACTGGGCTACAAGAGAAATGATACAAGTTTACATTTGTCCACACTGGGCTACAAGAGAAATGATACTAGTTTACATTTGTCCACACTGGGCTACAAGAGAAATTATACTAGTTTACATTTGTCCACACTGGGCTACAAGTGAAATGATACTAGTTTACATTTGTCCACACTGGGTTACAAGAGAAATGATACTAGCTTACATTTGTCCACACTGGGTTACAAGAGAAATGATACTAGTTTACATTTGTCCACACTGGGCTACAAGAGAAATGATACTAGTTTACATTTGTCCACACTGGGCTACAAGAGAAATGACACTAGCTTACATTTGTCCACACTGGGTTACAAGAGAAATGATACTAGTTTACATTTGTCCACACTGGGCTACAAGAGAAATGACACTAGCTTATATTTGTCCACACTGGGTTACAAGAGAAATGATACTAGTTTACATTTGTCCACACTGGGCTACAAGAGAAATGATACTAGTTTACACTTGTCCACACTGGGCTACAAGAGAAATTATACTAGTTTACACTTGTCCACACAAGGCTACAAGTGAAATGATACTAGTTTACATTTGTCCACACTGGGTTACAAGAGAAATGATACTAGTTTACATTTGTCCACACTGGGTTACAAGAGAAATGATACTAGTTTACATTTGTCCACACTGGGCTACAAGAGAAATGATACAAGTTTACATTTGTCCACACTGGGTTACAAGAGAAATGATACTAGTTTACACTTGTCCACACTGGGCTACAAGAGAAATGATACTAGTTTACATTTGTCCACACTGGGTTACAAGAGAAATGATACTAGTTTACATTTGTCCACACTGGGTTACAAGAGAAATTACACTAGCTTATATTTGTCCACACTGGGTTACAAGAGAAATGATACTAGTTTACACTTGTCCACACAAGGCTACAAGAAAAATTATACTAGTTTACACTTGTCCACACAAGGCTACAAGAGAAATGATACTAGTTTACAGTTGTCCACACTGGGCTACAAGAGAAATGATACAAGTTTACATTTGTCCACACTGGGCTACAAGAGAAATTATACTAGTTTACATTTGTCCACACTGGGCTACAAGTGAAATGATACTAGTTTACATTTGTCCACACTGGGTAACAAGAGAAATGATACTAGTTTACATTTGTCCACACTGGGTTACAAGAGAAATGATACTAGCTTACATTTGTCCACACTGGGTTACAAGAGAAATTATACTAGTTTACGTTTGTCCACACTGGGCTACAAGAGAAATTATACAAGTTTACATTTGTCCACACTGGGCTACAAGAGAAATGATACAAGTTTACATTTGTCCACACTGGGCTACAAGAGAAATGATACTAGTTTACACTTGTCCACACTGGGCTACAAGAGAAATGATACTAGTTTACACTTGTCCACACAAGGCTACAAGTGAAATGATACTAGTTTACATTTGTCCACACTGGGTTACAAGAGAAATGATACTAGTTTACATTTGTCCACACTGGGTTACAAGAGAAATTATACTAGTTTACATTTGTCCACACTGGGCTACAAGAGAAATGATACTAGTTTACATTTGTCCACACTGGGCTACAAGAGAAATGATACTAGTTTACACTTGTCCACACAAGGCTACAAGTGAAATGATACTAGTTTACATTTGTCCACACTGGGTTACAAGAGAAATGATACTAGTTTACATTTGTCCACACTGGGTTACAAGAGAAATGACACTAGCTTACATTTGTCCACACTGGGTTACAAGAGAAATGATACTAGTTTACACTTGTCCACACAAGGCTACAAGAGAAATGATACTAGTTTACACTTGTCCACACAAGGCTAACAGAGAAATGATACTAGTTTACATTTGTCCACACTGGGCTACAAGAGAAATGATACAAGTTTACATTTGTCCACACTGGGCTACAAGAGAAATGATACTAGTTTACATTTGTCCACACTGGGCTACAAGAGAAATGATACTAGTTTACATTTGTCCACACTGGGCTACAAGAGAAATGACACTAGCTTACATTTGTCCACACTGGGTTACAAGAGAAATGATACTAGTTTACATTTGTCCACACTGGGCTACAAGAGAAACGACACTAGCTTACATTTGTCCACACTGGGTTACAAGAGAAATGATACTAGTTTACATTTGTCCACACTGGGCTACAAGAGAAATGATACTAGTTTACACTTGTCCACACTGGGCTACAAGAGAAATTATACTAGTTTACACTTGTCCACACAAGGCTACAAGTGAAATGATACTAGTTTACATTTGTCCACACTGGGTTACAAGAGAAATGATACTAGTTTACATTTGTCCACACTGGGTTACAAGAGAAATGATACTAGTTTACATTTGTCCACACTGGGCTACAAGAGAAATGATACAAGTTTACATTTGTCCACACTGGGTTACAAGAGAAATGATACTAGTTTACACTTGTCCACACTGGGCTACAAGAGAAATGATACTAGTTTACATTTGTCCACACTGGGTTACAAGAGAAATGATACTAGTTTACATTTGTCCACACTGGGTTACAAGAGAAATTACACTAGCTTATATTTGTCCACACTGGGTTACAAGAGAAATGATACTAGTTTACACTTGTCCACACAAGGCTACAAGAAAAATTATACTAGTTTACACTTGTCCACACAAGGCTACAAGAGAAATGATACTAGTTTACAGTTGTCCACACTGGGCTACAAGAGAAATGATACAAGTTTACATTTGTCCACACTGGGCTACAAGAGAAATTATACTAGTTTACATTTGTCCACACTGGGCTACAAGTGAAATGATACTAGTTTACATTTGTCCACACTGGGTAACAAGAGAAATGATACTAGTTTACATTTGTCCACACTGGGTTACAAGAGAAATGATACTAGCTTACATTTGTCCACACTGGGTTACAAGAGAAATTATACTAGTTTACATTTGTCCACACTGGGCTACAAGAGAAATTATACAAGTTTACATTTGTCCACACTGGGCTACAAGAGAAATTATACAAGTTTACATTTGTCCACACTGGGCTACAAGAGAAATGATACTAGTTTACACTTGTCCACACTGGGCTACAAGAGAAATGATACTAGTTTACACTTGTCCACACAAGGCTACAAGTGAAATGATACTAGTTTACATTTGTCCACACTGGGTTACAAGAGAAATGATACTAGTTTACATTTGTCCACACTGGGTTACAAGAGAAATTATACTAGTTTACATTTGTCCACACTGGGCTACAAGAGAAATGATACTAGTTTACATTTGTCCACACTGGGCTACAAGAGAAATGATACTAGTTTACACTTGTCCACACAAGGCTACAAGTGAAATGATACTAGTTTACATTTGTCCACACTGGGTTACAAGAGAAATGATACTAGTTTACATTTGTCCACACTGGGTTACAAGAGAAATGACACTAGCTTACATTTGTCCACACTGGGTTACAAGAGAAATGATACTAGTTTACACTTGTCCACACAAGGCTACAAGAGAAATGATACTAGTTTACACTTGTCCACACAAGGCTAACAGAGAAATGATACTAGTTTACATTTGTCCACACTGGGCTACAAGAGAAATGATACAAGTTTACATTTGTCCACACTGGGCTACAAGAGAAATGATACTAGTTTACATTTGTCCACACTGGGCTACAAGAGAAATGATACTAGTTTACATTTGTCCACACTGGGCTACAAGAGAAACGACACTAGCTTACATTTGTCCACACTGGGTTACAAGAGAAATGATACTAGTTTACATTTGTCCACACTGGGCTACAAGAGAAACGACACTAGCTTACATTTGTCCACACTGGGTTACAAGAGAAATGATACTAGTTTACATTTGTCCACACTGGGCTACAAGAGAAATGACACTAGCTTGCATTTGTCCACACTGGGTTACAAGAGAAATGATACTAGTTTACATTTGTCCACACTGGGCTACAAGAGAAATGACACTAGTTTACATTTGTCCACACTGGGTTACAAGAGAAATGATACTAGTTTACATTTGTCCACACTGGGCTACAAGAGAAATTACACTAGTTTACATTTGTCCACACTGGGTTACAAGAGAAATGATACTAGTTTACATTTGTCCACACTGGGCTACAAGAGAAATTACACTAGCTTACATTCACACTGGGCTACAAGAGAAATGATACTAGTTTACATTTGTCCACACTGGGTTACAAGAGAAATGATACTAGTTTACACTTGTCCACACAAAGCTACA
Organism: Lamellibrachia columna; assembly: GCA_963662155.1. Taxonomy (NCBI): domain Eukaryota; kingdom Metazoa; phylum Annelida; class Polychaeta; order Sabellida; family Siboglinidae; genus Lamellibrachia; species Lamellibrachia columna. The sequence continues at coordinate 53,347,793 of OY759270.1, read as the reverse complement.
AGAGAAATGACACTAGTTTACATTTGTCCACACTGGGCTACAAGAGAAATTATACTAGCTTACATTTGTCCACACTGGGTTACAAGAGAAATGATACTAGTTTACATTTATCCACACTGGGCTACAAGAGAAATGACACTAGCTTACATTTGTCCACACTGGGTTACAAGAGAAATGATACTAGTTTACATTTGTCCACACTGGGCTACAAGAGAAATGATACTAGTTTACATTTGTCCACACTGGGCTACAAGAGAAATGATACAAGTTTACATTTGTCCACACTGGGCTACAAGAGAAATGATACTAGTTTACATTTGTCCACACTGGGCTACAAGAGAAATTATACTAGTTTACATTTGTCCACACTGGGCTACAAGTGAAATGATACTAGTTTACATTTGTCCACACTGGGTTACAAGAGAAATGATACTAGCTTACATTTGTCCACACTGGGTTACAAGAGAAATGATACTAGTTTACATTTGTCCACACTGGGCTACAAGAGAAATGATACTAGTTTACATTTGTCCACACTGGGCTACAAGAGAAATGACACTAGCTTGCATTTGTCCACACTGGGTTACAAGAGAAATGATACTAGTTTACATTTGTCCACACTGGGCTACAAGAGAAATGACACTAGTTTACATTTGTCCACACTGGGCTACAAGAGAAATTACACTAGCTTACATTCACACTGGGCTACAAGAGAAATGATACTAGTTTACATTTGTCCACACTGGGTTACAAGAGAAATGATACTAGTTTACACTTGTCCACACAAGGCTACAAGAGAAATGACACTAGTTTACATTTGTCCACACTGGGCTACAAGAGAAATGATACAAGTTTACATTTGTCCACACTGGGCTACAAGAGAAATGATACTAGTTTACACTTGTCCACACTGGGCTACAAGAGAAATGATACTAGTTTACACTTGTCCACACAAGGCTACAAGTGAAATGATACTAGTTTACATTTGTCCACACTGGGTTACAAGAGAAATGATACTAGTTTACATTTGTCCACACTGGGCTACAAGAGAAATGATACTAGTTTACATTTGTCCACACTGGGTTACAAGAGAAATGATACTAGTTTACACTTGTCCACACTGGGCTACAAGAGAAATGATACTAGTTTACACTTGTCCACACAAGGCTACAAGTGAAATGATACTAGTTTACATTTGTCCACACTGGGCTACAAGAGAAATGACACTAGCTTACACTTGTCCACACTGGGCTACAAGAGAAATGATACTAGTTTACATTTGTCCACACTGGGCTACAAGAGAAATGACACTAGTTTACATTTGTCCACACTGGGTTACAAGAGAAATGATGCTAGTTTACATTTGTCCACACTGGGCTACAAGAGAAATTACACTAGCTTACATTTGTCCACACTGGGCTACAAGAGAAATGATACTAGTTTACATTTGTCCACACAAGGCTACAAGAGAAATGACACTAGTTTACATTTGTCCACACTGGGCTACAAGAGAAATGATACTAGCTTACATTTGTCCACACTGGGTTACAAGAGAAATGATACTAGTTTACATTTGTCCACACTGTGCTACAAGAGAAATGACACTAGCTTACATTTGTCCACACTGGGTTACAAGAGAAATGATACTAGTTTACATTTGTCCACACTGGGCTACAAGAGAAATGACACTAGCTTACATTTGTCCACACTGGGTTACAAGAGAAATGATACTAGTTTACATTTGTCCACACTGGGCTACAAGAGAAATGATACTAGTTTACATTTGTCCACACTGGGCTACAAGAGAAATGATACAAGTTTACATTTGTCCACACTGGGCTACAAGAGAAATGATACTAGTTTACACTTGTCCACACTGGGCTACAAGAGAAATGATACTAGTTTACACTTGTCCACACAAGGCTACAAGTGAAATGATACTAGTTTACATTTGTCCACACTGGGTTACAAGAGAAATGATACTAGTTTACATTTGTCCACACTGGGCTACAAGAGAAATGATACTAGTTTACATTTGTCCACACTGGGTTACAAGAGAAATGATACTAGTTTACACTTGTCCACACAAGGCTACAAGTGAAATGATACTAGTTTACATTTGTCCACACTGGGTTACAAGAGAAATGATACTAGTTTACATTTGTCCACACTGGGTTACAAGAGAAATGACACTAGCTTACATTTGTCCACACTGGGTTACAAGAGAAATGATACTAGTTTACACTTGTCCACACAAGGCTACAAGAGAAATGATACTAGTTTACATTTGTCCACACTGGGCTACAAAAGAAATGATACAAGTTTACATTTGTCCACACTGGGCTACAAGAGAAATTATACTAGTTTACATTTGTCCACACTGGGCTAAAAGAGAAATGATAATAGTTTACACTTGTCCACACAAGGCTACAAGTGAAATGATACTAGCTTACATTTGTCCACACTAGGCTACAAGAGAAATGACAAATTCGTCAAGACACAATTACTGGCTCGACTTAATAAAATAATATGGATTAATTTTTGTTCCCAGAGTTGATACAAATATTGGAACTAGCACTTTCTCAGTTGCTGCACCAACTCTTTCAAATTAACTTGCTATTAGTAGGAAACACAACAACATGTTGTCGTAATTTGAAGTCCTTAGCATAGTCATCTACTTGTTGACAACTTTAAGAGCACATGCTCTCAATATATGCACAATTTGTCATCAACAAAATAAATATTAATGAATGTAGATGAAGTAAACTTTCAGAACAAAAACAATTCCAACATCACAACTTCTTTGGACGGAAGAGAGAGTACCTCTCATGTTGAAGACATTGTGAATCTTAAGGAGATGTGTTTTCAGCGTCTTGTGTTCGTGAAATGCCTTCTCACACAGGGGGCACTGTTCGTCACGTTCATCGCGGTGATACTTCATGTGTAGTTGCAACTTAAGAACAGAGCGTTGCAGACGACCGACACATACATTTGTCTGATATTTCATTTTTATAAAACAACAACTTGAATAATGTCAACAGCATTTGGATAGAAATGTATCAGCAGTTGGGAGGGACACACAGTTGGGAGGGACACGCAGTTGGCGAGGGACACACAGTTGGGAGGGACACACAGTTGGGAGGGACACACAGTTGGGAGGGACACACAGTTGGGAGGGACACACACAGTTGGGAGGGACACGCAGTTGGGAGGGACACGCAGTTGGGTGGGACACGCAGTTGGGAGGGACACACAGTTGGGAGGGCCACACAGTTGGGAGGGACACACAGTTGGGAGGGACACGCAGTTGGGAGGGACACACAGTTGGGAGGGACACGCAGTTGGGAGGGACAAAGTTAGGAGGGACACACAGTTGGGACACACAGTTGGCGAGGGACACACAGTTGGCGAGGGACACACAATTGGGAGGGACACGCAGTTGGGAGGGACATGCAGTTGGGAGGGACACGCAGTTGGGAGGGACACACAGTTGGGAGGGACACGAATACGTTAGACCTACTATTCTGTAACAGCTAATAATAGTAATACTATAAGTTGTTGTACCACAAGTAATTTAGCATTTTTGTAGCTTGCTGGTTATTAAAGGCACTGACTTTTTCTTTATTGATTTGTAAGTAACATTTATGTGTAGAGAGAATGATGTTTAAAATAAACATTACAAAGAATATCAACTCTGAACAATATTGTTAACAAAACAACCCCAAAATAACAAGAACTTGTGATAGCACCATTATGTATGTAAACTGTACAGTATTTAGGATTTACCTTCTGTTTAAAGTTGAACCCCTTGCCACACTCCGTGCATGTGTATGGTTTGATGTCACTATGGATGTTGATATGGCGTGCTATCTGAGCTCGTATCTGGGCTGCAATCAACAGCCAGCAGACTTGGTTATAGCACACATCCGCCTGGTCAATTAGTGGAAGTAACAGTTCCTTTGACACAACACTCTTTGGTTATAGCACACATCCGCCTGGTCAATTAGTGGAAGTAACAGTTCCTTTGACACAACACTCTTTGGTTATAGCACACATCCGCCTGGTCAACTAGTGGAAGTAACAGTTCCTTTGACACAACACTCTTTGGTTATAGCACACATCCGCCTGGTCAATTAGTGGAAGTAACAGTTCCTTTGACACAACACTCTTTGGTTATAGCACACATCCACCTGGTCAATTAGTGGAAGTAACAGTTCCTTTGACACAACACTCTTTGGTTATAGCACACATCCGCCTGGTCAATTAGTGGAAGTAACAGTTCCTTTGACACAACACTCTTTGGTTATAGCACACATCCGCCTGGTCAACTAGTGGAAGTAACAGTTCCTTTGACACAACACTCTTTGGTTATAGCACACATCCGCCTGGTCAACTAGTGGAAGTAACAGTTCCTTTGACACAACACTCTTTGGTTATAGCACACATCCGCCTGGTCAATTAGTGGAAGTAACAGTTCCTTTGACACAACACTCTTTGGTTATAGCACACATCCGCCTGGTCAATTAGTGGAAGTAACAGTTCCTTTGACACAACACTCTTTGGTTATAGCACACATCCGCCTGGTCAACTAGTGGAAGTAACAGTTCCTTTGACACAACACTCTTTGGTTATAGCACACATCCGCCTGGTCAATTAGTGGAAGTAACAGTTCCTTTGACACAACACTCTTTGGTTATAGCACACATCCGCCTGGTCAATTAGTGGAAGTAACAGTTCCTTTGACACAACACTCTTTGGTTATAGCACACATCCGCCTGGTCAACTAGTGGAAGTAACAGTTCCTTTGACACAACACTCTTTGGTTATAGCACACATCCGCCTGGTCAATTAGTGGAAGTAACAGTTCCTTTGACACAACACTCTTTGGTTATAGCACACATCCACCTGGTCAATTAGTGGAAGTAACAGTTCCTTTGACACAACACTCTTTGGTTATAGCACACATCCGCCTGGTCAACTAGTGGAAGTAACAGTTCCTTTGACACAACACTCTTTGGTTATAGCACACATCCACCTGGTCAATTAGTGGAAGTAACAGTTCCTTTGACACAACACTCTTTGCAATTCCAGTGTTGTGTCAAACTTTATAACTTTCACAATAATCACTGGAATGCTATAATTTTCGCCTTTCAATTGCTTTTAAAAATGCATAATTAACATCCAATGACATGATTATTTTGACTTTTCAGCGTTTTTGCCACTTATATCACTAGGGCAACTATAAGTCAAAAGCTTGAACAGTAGAGGAGTAGACGGCTCAAGTAAGGCAACATGCTGAGGACTAGGACAGATGTTACCTCTGTATCCACAGAGCGGACAGATGAACGGCTTGTAGTCGACCTCTGGGTGTTTCTTGATGTGTCTGCGGAAGTCATGGCGGTCCAGCAGAGGCTTGTCGCAGTACTTACACGTGAAGTGTTTCCTGTTCCCAGTTCCCACTACGGAACACAAAGAATATCAACACGTATATATGTAGTGCAGGTTGATAAAAGCTTAAATATAATATTATGTTGTCGTAAAGTTGGGAGAATAACTTAATATAGAATTCCTATGAAGATTACCCACTGCGCCGCTTCAGCAACCATTGGTTCTCTTCTTCAGGAACTTCATTCTGGGATGACTGATTGCAGAATTCAGTTCCTGAAGTACGCAACTGATGGTTGCTGAAACGTTGCAGTGAGAAAACTTAACAGTTGTATTTACAAAATATATACTGAATGAATGGTTTAAAACTGTTGTGATTACATGATATCGCTGATTAGTTGTTGCTTGCTATGCAGTTTATTGGGCTTTACAACACATGAACACAAACTGGGTTCTCCTGTTTATTGAGCTTTACAAACACTTGAACATAAACTGGGTTCTCCTGTTTATTGAGCTTTACAAACACAAGAACATAAACTGGGTCCTCCTGTTTTAGATCATTTCATCAAGTCGCCATCTTAAAGTCCACTTTTGCTTGGACAGGCAGAAGCAGACAGCAGGGATGGGTGGTCATAAGTCTCTCATAAATGTACACATAATGTGGATATCACACCATCGTGTCACATTATCTGTATTAAACACAGTGATTTTTAACACAGAAATAGTCACCTATGTAAGGTGCCCCTTTGACAATGCACTGAACACAGTTGTGTAATCTATATACTATTATACACTTATTAAACAATACTGGGTTGTACGCATGGGTTGCTTCAGAATGTTGTATTGAGCAAGCTAGCGAGCCCGATGCAACATTCTGAAGCAACGAGTTTTAACTAACTGTTTGGCACACATGCATAATAGTGCAATACTGGTTTGTATGACACTATCACCACAGGCAGTACATTTGTATTACACACAGGCAGTACGTTATCAGTAGCAACTACCTATTTAATAAAGACATTTTTGTGCCAACAGTTGAACTTACCCTGTGTGACGTTGATGTGGTTCTTCATCTCATCAGCGGGCTCCAGCTTGTCCACGATGTCTTGCAAGTTCTGGGTCATGACGACCTGTCGCATCGGCTTCACGCGCTTCCCAGAGACGCTTCGTTCGGGGTTATCGAGGTCATCACTTGTGACGGGGACGCAGGCATGTCTGGGGGGTAGCATTCGTCTAGGGACCCGCAGCGATCTGCCCGTGTCACCAACATCCAGATCGGCCAGGTCGACGACCGACACGGCGCCAATGTCATGATCAGTGTCATCACACGCTGACTCTGCGTTCTCTTGCACTATTTCTGCAGAAGATCAAGAAGATGAACAGAACTGCTACAAATAAAGAAATTGTCAAAAAAGTAAACATGTTAAAGAACACATTAGTAATTAAGCAGTATTTAACATATTACTCAAGATGTTTAACAGTTAAAAAAAGAAACTCTGCTATATGAAAAGTAATCAGACTATTTATAACAGGAATAATACTTCTAGTTCGCTTAAAAAAATCCAAAATTGACCATTTTCAAGAAGAATACTGCAAGAGGCTGTCACAAAACTTATATACTGACCATTTGTTTCGTTTTCACCACCTTCCGCCACCGATGACCCTGCTTTCTCAGGCATCCTGTTGGCTTCAACAAGTACAAATGTCTGTCGTGGAAAAGCTCTTTGATCACCGTCACCAGTTGTGACTTCTGTCTGGTCATCAAACGCTGCATTCTGCAACATTTCTGTGGCTTCCAGTTGTTCGTCTACCCCATTCACTTCAGTTCCGTTGTTTGCAGATGACGAGAGCTGTATTAAGAGTCTTGTCAGCTGATCGGTTTCTGGCGATGTGGCTTCTTTCCCGGAGCAAGACATCTGAACAGAATTGCTTGTCGGAAGATTGTCAGCCTGCATAGTCTTAACTGCTCTATTATTGCCAATGGGGATGGTTTTGTGAGACGACACCATTGCGATCGGACCACTGATAGCATCTCCTTTCCCATTTTTGTCTGTCGCTACACCTCCCATGTCATTCCCAGTTAAATCCTGATGCCCAGTTCCATTCCCAACAACATCACCACTGCCAATCTCCTCCCTGGGAGAGACATTCTGTCGGACAATTACAGCGCCAGTCGTCTCGGCCTTTTTGCGTGGTCTTCCGCGACCTCGAGAAACTACCTTCTTTGGTGTGGCGCTTTCCTCTGTCATTTTTGCACATGACTGGTTTAGACTGCATGATTCTGATACGGTTATGTCAGGTTTCGATCTGTGCTTCTTTGGTGTGTGAACTGTTCCCGATGATGCCTCCTTCTTTGGTGTAATTCCAAGCAACTCGAGGGCTGACTTAGAGTTGCGTTTCCGAGAGGATCGTCGGGGCTCTTCAACGGGTTCCGTTTTTATTTTAACGCCAACGGACTCATGCACATCAGTTTGTACCAATGTAGTAGTGGCGCCTCGGCCCACCAGGGGGTGTTGTTCTAAAACAAAGAAATAATAGTAATAGTAAATTACACCAACAGAAAAATAGTTTACCGTGTTTAAAATAAGAATGATCAATTCATTTTGTCCATTTGTACCTCTGAAAGTATTTTTAATGTATGTGTCTTTGTGTATATACTGTTTCTTAAAACTTATGTTTTATACTTTGAATATCTCTATCTGGGGCTAAAGCAGGACTATTGATTAAAAAACAGAGTATTATTATTTTTATTGGAGTCATGATTAACTATTTAAATGATAATCACCTTATTCACACAAATTCCATGAGACTTTGGGAGTTTTAGTTGTTGATATGCATGCATTGTAAATATTTTTGCTTAAAGTGGTATCTGCCAATAGAGGACACCCTCAACAATGACCTGAGCAGACCTGGAGCCGATGGACTCGGTACTCATGGAAATGTTGGGTTGTATACTCGAACTCGTGCTCAATGTACTAAGATTTTATGAGTACATTTGAGTATTTTTTTTAATATGATGCTATAATAATTAGTTATGATTTTGTTTTAAATATAGTTTTATCATGTATTTGTATTTAACAGAATGAAGATATTTTTTTATTTAAATACTTCCACAAAGTATCTGAAATGTTCAAATACATTATTTATGATTGATATAACAAATTAACTAAAGGCTTCAATAAATCAGCATCTTTTCCCAGTCAGAAACCCATAGTTAGCCTTAGGCAAACAGTTATGCCAGTAACCAGCTCCAGCTATAATCCTTGTTTTTGTAAAATTAAGCCAGGAAGTCCATAATGAAGGGGCCATTCATCAGTTAGCCTTAAAATGTCTTTGTTGCTCCTACAAGGGACAGTGTTAAGAATTAGCTGAATATATTTCTATGGTGTCTCAAGTCACACAGCACCAGTAGTTTTTATTAAAATTAGTACACAACCCCTTTGTTCCAATTTGGAGAACTCTTCTCACAAGTAGACTCACTACATTACATAGGTAATGCTGGGGCGAGACCAATACATGCAGTCTGATAAAGTACTTGTTTAATGGTTATATTTCTTATTATAATAATTATTGTTAGATCATGCACCTGATGTACAGTTATATATTATTGTTTAATAAGCCTCATATTGTGTATTATGCAGAGTAAACCTACATTTACATTGTCTGATTTGTGAATCCAGTTGCACGTTCTCAGTAAAAGTGTTTTGTAGTGAGCAGATCATGGCTCTCTACATAGTCTACAATCAGAAGGTGGTCAGATGATAAGTGCAATTAACAGTCAGGTGCTAACAAAACTACATCTAGGGTCTGAGAGAGCAGATATAAGAGAAGTGGTTTAGTGCCTCAGATCTATTCCTATTTGTTTAATTTTATAACTTGCTTAACACTGTGCAGATTTAGCAATCACTCACTCTTCTGAGATCATTACAGAAATATTTAAAGTTTATTGGCTAGGTATTTCTGAGATGGTAACCCTAGGTAATGACTGGTTTAAGTGAGTGTACTTGTGCAGATTATGTCGATGAATCAATGGTGGGTTAATCAGAGTGCCCCTATATATATAATGCCACATGTTTGATCAACAGCCTTTGCATAATCAAGTGTTCCTGAATTATATAAATTAATTAACAAGTTTTATTATTTAAATATGCTATTACTAATAATTTACTATATCATACAATATGTACTCGTAATCAGCTTTTAGTAATGTACTCGTATTCAGCCATCACCAATGTACTCGTATTCATACTCATAAAAATGTACTCGGACCCAGACCTGAGTGTGATAACAAAATATTTAGTAAAACAATTGGACAATTAAACGCTATAGAATCTAAAAGATGTAATCGTTTAATACAATGTGCACGCACGTTTGAAAACAAATTCAATTTAAATTTTAAAATATTATGATTGCTGTCCACTGCAACTTCAAACTAAGCCAGTGGCAGTGAAGGCAAGTGTCAAGGCATCTCATTTCAAAACTTAAAAGGCAAATTTTGACACAACTGAGGTATATTTACTGATAACATTAATTAGAAAACAAGATGTTATAAAAATGGTGGTTGATATTTGCTAAAAAAAAATTTCTTCAGTAAATCTTAAAGGCTAAACTTCAACTTTTTAAAGGCCAAAGCCTAAACTAGTCTAAAGAAAAGACAAGTTGGTAAAACGGTGATTGTACAGCATAATATTGCCGAAGTAATCATCTAACTTGGTTAATATACTAAAATTTATCATATAATTACATGAATTACGGTTTCAAATACCAAACAAAGGTATTTTTCAAAACAAAACTTGTTGTCGTCAATCTGGGGAAACGGTTGGCTCCAAACAAAATCAACGTATTCAGCTTTCTAGTTGCAGCGGGCTGCGCTTTTACAGTTTGTATAAATCTCTAAAGTGTTGACGGCTGGAAGGGGCATGGTTGACGTGCTCGGCGTTTTAGTCACATTTAGCGAATCATGTTGAAATCACCAGATAAAACATTACCTGCGTTGTCAGGGTATTTTAGTGTAACAAACTCGTCTGGTTCTTGTTCATGTAACTGCCCTGATACGGATGCTGAGTTGTGTTCTTGGCTGCTAGGACGAACGGGTAACTTTCGTCTACGCGACGCCATTTTTGCCTTTCGTTGGTGCTACATCCGGGACGTTTTATCGTGGTTTTAAATATTGATGCGCTGTAAACACGCGCACGTGGCGACGTTACGCTGGGCTGTTTTCGAGTTGTACTCGCAGGATATTATGCAGTTCTACGAATGCAGTTGTTTAGGAAATCTTGCTGGAATTACATGTTTGCTCTACGGCTACGCAAACACCTAATTTCTTGATCTGTGGTAATGCAAGAGCTGGATTGCCTGGAAAAAAATTAATAATAAGTTAGTAAATATTCGCAGCACGACATAGCGACAACATATACAGTGACAGTGGCGTACCTAGCATCTCGCGAGGGGAGAGGCAAAGTAGTAACCCATTAGTAGTAACCATAGATATATAGTACTAATAATTATTAATATCTATGGTAGTAATTTGATATGTTAAAGAATCTATTCAGGCTTATGAAATAAAATTAGAAAGCGAAGCAGATTAACGATGAAGCTGTTTGGTGCAAAATAGTTTCAGGAAATTCAAAATTAACTATTGGATTAGTTTACCGAAGTCCAAACATAAACGAAGAGGATAACACAAAATGCTATAAAGGAAGTTAGTAAAGGGGAATGTATCATAATGGGAGATTTTAACCATGGACACATACAATGGGAATCTCTAGAGAGTACAGGGGGTGATGACCAACAATTTTTATTTTTAATTCAGGAGAGCTTCCTTACTCAGCACGTGCTAGAACCAACCAGGGGAGAAAATGTATTAGATATAGTTTTATCATCACAAAAAGAATTAGTGGACAATGTAAAAATACCTGAACCATTGGGTAACAGTGACCACAATCAAATACATTTTGACATCAATGTAAAATCAGAAAGTAAAAATAAAAAAACGTATAGGATTTAACAAGATTGCCATCCCAAACAATAAGTTCCAGATGGCAAAGTGGACAAGGAAGCCATTGGCTTATCGAGAGTCCAACAATTTTCTCATCTATGTGTAGCCCACCCTTATTAAATATCTGTCAATTCTATTTTTAAACATATTCACACTACTAGCATTAATGCAATCATTTGGCAGTTTGTTCCACAAAGGTAACTATAAAGATATGAGAAAATACTTAGCAAAGCTAGATTGGAATAACATGCTGATGAATAAGACCGCAATTGAATGTTGGAATATTCTAAAATATGAAATTGAGAGTATCATCGATAAATTTGTTCCCTTGAAAAAACAAGGAAATGGTCTAGAAAGAAACACTTGTCAAAAGAAGCTATTAGAAAAATAGTGTTTAAGCAAACTATGTGGAGGGTTTATAGGCGTACCAAAAAGGATGAAGACTATGTAAATTACAAAGAGGCACTTAACCTAGCTACAATTGAAATTAGAAAATCTAAAAGAACCTTTGAAAAAAAAATGGCAGGTAATATAAAAAATGACAGCAAGAGTTTCTATGCTTATGTAAGGAGTAAACAGAACGTTTGAGATAAGGTCGGACCACTGGAAAACAACAGGGGAAACATAATTTCAGAGGGGTTTCAAATGGCAGAGGTCCTGAATGAGTATTTCAGCTCAGTATTTACCACAGAAGATATCAGCTCACTTCCAGTTCCATTTACTAAATTTGAGGGAAATAAATCAAAACATTTAGGGCAGTTATTTGTAACTCCTGTAATGATAGCAAACAAAATTAAGAAGATGAAAGATAATAAATCACCTGGAGTTGATGGGATACCACCAAAACTGCTTAAGGAAATTGTTGAGCAAATTAGTACACTACTTGCAAAATTGTTTAACTTGTCACTAGAAGAAGGAATAGTTCCTTCAGAATGGAAAGAAGCAAACATTACGCCACTATTTAAGAAGGGATCGAGGAACAAGCCAGAAAATTACAGACCAGTGAGTTTAACATCAGTTGTATGTAAATTACTCGAAACATTAATTAGAGACCACATGGTGGAATTCCTTGTAAAAGATAATTTAATAAATACATCTCAACATGGGTTCCTAAAACCAAGGTCATGTCTAACCAATCTCTTGTGTTTTTTTGAAGAAATTACAAAGTGGGTAGATGAACGGTCACCAGTGGATGTTGTCTACTTAGATTTTCGGGAAAGCTTTCAATAAAGTGCCACACCAAAGATTGATACTTGAACTAAAAGCCCATGGTATAGGTAATGATGTAATCAACTGGATAGAAAAGTGGCTTACACACAGAAGACAGAGAGTAATAGTAGACGGTGAGATTTCAAACTGGAAATCGGTTTTGAGTGGGGTACCACAGGGATCAGTATTAGGCCCTGTACTGTTTTTAATATATATAAATGATCTAGAAGATGACATATCTAGCAAAGTACTCAAATTTGCAGATGACACAAAAGTACTCAGAAAGGTTACAAATGATACAGATAAACAAAGTTTACAGGATGATCTAGATAAATTAGTTAAATGGTCAGAAAAATGGCAAATGTTATTCAATTTTGGGAAGTGCAAATGTATACACATAGGACATGGAAACATGGACAAAGAATATAAAATGGGGGATGCTGTACTAGGTAGAACCAAACAAGAAAAGGGACTTGGGAGTAACATTTAGTGCTGACATGAAAGTTTCAGAGCAATGTGGGATTGCTGCTTCAAAAGGAAATCAAATTCTAGGGCTATTTAGGAGAACTATCATGTATAAGGAGAAACAGCTAATTGTGCCCCTGCACAAAGCAATAGTTAGACCACATTTGAAATATTGTATTCAAGCATGGAGGCCGTATCGTAAAAAGGACATAGACAAGCTAGAAAGAATACAACAAAGAGCAACCAAAATGATTCCCGAATTGAGAGACCTTAGTTACGAAAGTCGCTTATTACAATGTGGTTTGACAACACTAGAGACCAGGAGACTAAGAGGAGACCAAATAGAAGTATTTAAAATAGTGAACGGTTATGAGGATGTGGATAGGAATATGTTCTTCAAACTTAAAGAAGGCAGTAGAACCAGAGGACACAAAGCAGCATTAGTTAAGGAGCAGTGTAGGTTGGACATTAGAAAGTACTCTTTCTCACAGAGGGTGATAAATGAATGGAACAAACTGCCAAATGATTGTGTTAATGCTAGTAGTGTGAATATGTTTAAAAATAGAATTGACAGATATTTGATAAGGGTGGGTTACACATAGATGAGAAAATTGTTGGACTCTCGATAAGCCAATGGCTTCCTTGTCCACTTTGCCATTTGCAACTTGTTGTTTGGGATGGCAATCTTGTTAAATCTTGTAACCCATTAATTTACTATGCTACTGCGTAGTGGCGCAACAAGTTATATACGAAACAAAATTTAAACAGTTAGCCGAAGGGGGCCAAGACCCAATACCACCCCAAATATACCACACCACAGAATACAATAAATTGCTGGGATGTGTAGACATAACCACATAATATATGACTGCAATATAAACACGGTAACTATCATAGGAGAAATTCCAACAAAGATGTTACTACGCCGACGCTGATGTAAATGAGTCACTGTGGAAATGCCGAGAACGAGTAAAGTTAATTACCTGTCATTTATCCCTAATTAACAATAATGATAAAAATAGCAGATGCTATCAGTGGTGGGTCCAATTACACAAAATTAGATCAATTACATTTCATTTTTAATTTCAATTATACTCATATTTTTTCAAATCAATTACACCGTTTCAATTACAATTACATAATGCAGAACCAAATATATTCAGCATTTGTTAATTATATATTTTTGCACGTTTTGCTGAATTTCAATATTTTGTACACAATTGATAAACAAATATAACAGTAATGTTTACATTTTGTTGAATTGTGACTTTGAATTACAATAAATAAAAACGCATCCTTTAAAACATATTTTTATTATATAAAATATATACATGTTACCATGTTATTGTACGCTAGAAACAATAGCAACATTCCGTCAACCGATCATTTATCAGACTTTTGAGTGCATTCTAAACAATGTCCTTGTTGGGTCATGCAAACATCAGGTGTACTAATACTAATAATAGATGATGTGTTTACTTTGAGGTTGTAGCTCCTGCTCTAAGCTAACATTCTTAATTGGTCTGCCCTTTGCTTTGTGTGAGTTGGGAATGGGGAGAGAGGCCATATAAATGGTCCTTGCCACCTGACCTGTCTCCAGTCTACCACAACACAAGGGGTGTAACTGGCTTGCTAACTCTGCAATGTTTCACTCAACTGATATTTTCTGAAGCAATATCGGACTACAGGCCTTTCCATGTTGTTTGAATACCAGCTTAGCCATTGTCTGACAATGTATGTGCATTGCTTGTATATATATATATATTAGTGCCCTGCACGGGCCGGGCTTTAGGTCCAAGCCCGGCCCGGCCCGGCCCGCAGTTGTATGCCAATAAATATGAACGAGCACCACCAGAGCCAAGTGGTGAGAACAGAGCCCTCCGGTCAAATAACCATGCAGTTTGTACCGAGCACCTGCATGGGAGAATTACATGTAGCCCCCCTTCCTGGAGACCATCGTCATCAAATATCCTACCGATACTGTATATATATATATATATATATATTATATATATATATATAATATATATATATATAAATATATATGTCTTAGATTCACAAATTACATTATTGATCAGGATATATATGTATGTGTATATATATATATATATCCTGATCAATAATGTAATTTGTGGATCTAAGACATAGTCCCTACAGACAAAATCCCACAATGTGAAAAGTATACAAAAGCCTACAGTACAACAACAGTTTTGTTTAAAAGGGATACATTTTCTGGTGCACTTGTTTGATTATATAAGCAGGTGTTATTATTAGTCTTGATTTTCAACCCGTGTGAAACTTAAATTATATTTTAATTGATAGTTTGTTCAGATAGTTTGTTATATGAAACTTACTGTAATTGATTGCAATTGAAATACACTTTCAATTTTACAAAATATAACAATTACAATTAGAATTACAGCAAAATTTCGAAACCATAATCAATTACAATTATATGATTTTGTTGTAATTAATTACAATTACATAATTCGACCCATCCCTGGATGTTATTCACAAAACTTCAAAAGCACTTGTGCTTCGCAAATGCGACACACAATGGCAACAGCGTTCATTTAAATCTAAACGACAATTGTTCTGGCCCAGACGATGAAATAGGCTATTTTTTAAATGGTTGTAAAAAATTGCTCAATGATGCCAAAGTGGCATTTTGCAGTTTCTGGGTCAGTACACCCTAAAATACCAGAAACCACAACAAACTTCGTACGTACCCTACTTCCAGGTTGACCTCTATTTTGTACAGCTAGCAACCGGACTAGTGTTTTTACTACGCAGTTCCTGTCAAAGAAGCATTTATTTGTTGACTTTAGAGGTCTAAGGGCAAAGTAAAAATTTTGCCGGTAAGCAAGTTCTACACAACTGCTATTCGCTCTCCATGTCACTGACACTAAATGTGACGAAGTCGGCCCACTCTCCGTGTCACTGACACTAAGTGTGAGGAAGTCGGCCCACTCTCCGTGTCGTTGACACTAAACGTGAGGAAGTCGACCCACTCTTCGTGTCGTTGACACTAAGTGTGAGGAAATCGGCCCACTCTCCGTGTCGTTGACACTTAACGTGAGGAAGTCGGCCCACTCTCCGTGTCGTTGACATTTAGTGTGATGAAGTCGGCCCACTCTCCGTGTCACTGGCACTAAGTGTGAGGATGTCGGCCCACTCTCCGTGTCGTAGAAACTAAGTGTGAGGATGTCGGCCCACTCTCCGTGTCGTTGACATTAAGTGTGAGGAAGTCGGCCCGCTCTCCGTGTCATTGACACTAAGTGTGGGGAAGTCGGCCCGCTCTCCTTGTCGTTGACACTAAGTGTGAGGAAGTCGGCCTGCTCTCCGTGTCATTGACACTAAGTGTGAAGAGGTCGACCCGCTCTCTCCGTGTCGTTGACACTAAGTGTGAGGAAGTCGGCCCGCTCTCTGTGTTGTTGACACTAAGTGTGAGGAAGTCGGCCCGCTCTGCGTGTCGTTGACACTAAGTGTGAGGAAGTCGACCAGAGGAAATCGGCCCGCTCTCCGTGTCATTGACACTAAGTGTGAGGAAGTCGGCCCGCTCTCCGTGTCATTGACACTAAGTGTGAGGAAGTCGGTCCGTTCTCCATGTCGTTGACACTAAGTGTGAGGAAGTCGGCCCGCTCTCCATATCGTTGACACTAAGTGTGAGGAGGTCGATCCGCTCTCCGTGTCGTTAACACTAAGTGTGAGGAAGTCGGCCCGCTCTTCGTGTCATTGACACTAAGTGTGAGGAAGTCGGCCCGCTCTCCGTGTCGTTGACAGTAAGTGTGAGGAAGTCGGCCCGCTCTCCGTGTCGTTGACACTAAGTGTGAGGAGGTCGACCTGCTCTCCGTGTCGTTGACACTAAGTGTGAGGAAGTCGGCCCGCTCTCCGTGTCGTTGACACTAAGTGTGAGGAAGTCGGCCCGCTCTCCGTGTCGTTGACAGTAAGTGTGAGGAAGTCGGCCCGCTCTCCGTGTCGTTGACACTAAGCGTGAGGAGGTCGATCCGCTCTCCGTGTCGTTGACACTAAGTGTGAGGAAGTCGGCCCGCTCTCCGTGTCGTTGACACTAAATGTGAGGAAGTCGGCCCGCTCTCCATGTGGTTGACACTAACTGTGAGGAGGTCGACCTGCTCTCCGTGTCGTTGACACTAAGTGTGAGGAAGTCGGCCCGCTCTCCGTGTCGTTGACACTAAGTGTGAGGAAGTCGGCCCGCTCTCCGTGTCGTTGACAGTAAGTGTGAGGAAGTTGGCCCGCTCTCCGTGTCGTTGACACTAAGTGTGAGGAGGTCGATCCGCTCTCCGTGTCGTTGACACTAAGTGTGAGGAAGTCGGCCCGCTCTCCGTGTCGTTGACACTAAGTGTGAGGAAGTCGGCCCGCTCTCCATGTGGTTGACACTAAGTGTGAGGAGGTCGACCTGATCTCCGTGTCGTTGACACTAAGTGTAAGGAAGTCGGCCCGCTCTCCGTGTCGTTGACACTAAGTGTGAGGAAGTCGGCCCGCTATCCGTGTCGTTGACAATGAGTGTGACGAAGTCGCTCTCCGTGTCACTGACACTAAGTGTGAGGAAGTCGCTCTCCGTGTCACTGACACTAAGTGTGGGGAAGTCGGCCCGCTCTCCGTGTCGTTGACACTGAGTGTGAGGAAGTCGCTCTCCGTGTCACTGACACTAAATGTGAGGAAGTCGCTCTACGTGTCTTTAACCTTCGAATGAATTTGTCGCACTTGATTGGTATTTTTATTTTTTTCAAATATCGGGCATGTGGGTTGATGAAGCGTTGTTACTGGCGAGGTTAATGGTGTAGTGGTGAGGACGTAGTGCGCACATACTGGCGAGGTTAATGGTGTAGTGGCGAGGACGTAGTGCGCACATACTGGCGATGTTAATGGTGTAGTGGCGAGGACGTAGTGCGCACATACTGGCGAGGTTAATGGTGTAGTGGCGAGGACGTAGTGCGCACATACTGGCGAGGTTAATGGTGTAGTGGCGAGGACGTAGTGCGCACATACTGGCGAGGTTAATGGTGTAGTGGCGAGGACGTAGTGCGCACATACTGGCGATGTTAATGGTGTAGTGGCGAGGACGTAGTGCGCACATACTGGCGAGGTTAATGGTGTAGTGGCGAGGACGTAGTGCGCACATACTGGCGAGGTTAATGGTGTAGTGGCGAGGACGTAGTGCACACATACTGGCGAGGTTAATGGTGTAGTGGCGAGGACGTAGTGCGCACATACTGGCGAGGTTAATGGTGTAGTGGCGAGGACGTAGTGCGCACATACTGGCGAGGTTAATGGTGTAGTGGCGAGGACGTAGTGCGCACATAATGAAGAAAGCACGTCAGATATATTAAACAACACAACATGTATTTATTTCGCGTTGAGTCGCTTATACGTTCACATATAATTTTTATAGCTAAACAAGTCATGTTGTTGGGCCTACGCATCTATATATATATATATATATATATATATATATATATATATATATATATATATATATATATATATATATATATATATATATATATATATATATATATATATACGTTCTGTGCTGTAACAACGTGCCACGCATGATATAACAACTTGCCCCGCTTACGGGGCTAGTTGTTACAGTCGACCGCGGCTGGAAAACTTCACACATCTACCTAACTACGATATTAGACTTGGCAAATAATCTCAAAACGGCTCTAGAGATCACGTTAGGGGTACCTAAATGTTACAAGCTGTCACCCATGCCAGGGTTTATCTAAGACCTTTACCGGTCACAACCAGCCCGGATGACACTTTACCGGTCACAACCAGCCCGGATGACACTTGACCGGTCACAACCAGTCCGGGTGACACTTTACCGGTCACAACCAGCCCGGATGACACTTTCTATTGTGATTTTTTACTATTTAGCGAAGATTTTGTCGCGATTTTGCAATGTATACATAATCGGTTGTAACTCACCAATTATAGAGCTACATGATTAAATGTGGATCCAAACATCTGGAATAAGAAGGACTATGTCAGAAATAAATAACTGTATCAATATTCTAGCAATAATCGAAAAAAACCCATAAAATGTACCAAAATATATCAACATTTTATTTTGGTTTCTGGACCAAAGGTGTACAATAGTTTCTATAACTTCTTACATACATGGTACATGCTAATTATTTTTATCACAATGTAATGCCAGTTCATTTCCAAACAAAATAACACCAACTGGTTCGGTAAATAATGCAATACGATTAAGTGACAACCCCAAATACAACGTTACCCCCCTTTATTTGTCATTGCCGCTAGATTTATATAGAGTTGGCGTCATAGTTTGATTTGTTGTTTTATATGTAACTGACCCCGCTGCAACGGCGTCAGTTTCATAATCCTATGAAATATAGTCAATTGTATGGTGTACCCAGTATCATGAACAATGTTGTGAGAGCATAGGTAGATGTAACCAGGGTCCGTTTCAGAAGTAAGCATCTACGTTTCGCCAGTGTATATACTGGATATCGAGTACAATTCCAACGTTCACATATACATCATATAAAAGCCTTATGCTCCACGAAATGAAACCAATGAAATAAGACAGAATCGGACGTGGTAGCTGTAGTTGTGGATTGTCGACCCTGAAAGATTAATAGATGGACACACATTCTTCTCTAACTACCTGGGTGCTAACGTTAGTAAGCAAGGAGGAGGCGGCGATGACATTGTTAACAGAATTCATAAAGGTAGGGTAATCCTTCAGGAAACTAAAGCAAATATGGAGTTCAAATATATACACATTGAGATCTAAATTGAGACTTTTTAACACACTTGTTAAACCAGTGTTGATGTATGGAAGTGAAACATGGACAATTCACGAAGGAGACAACAGAAAGTTAGATAAATTTTTTTTCAAGTGCTTAAGACGAATCCTACAAATTCGATGGCCAAACGTTGTATCAAATAGAGATATTCTCGCAAAAAACAAAATTGAAGACAATCAGCACTGAGGTCAAGTTAAGAAGATGGAAGTGGGCAGGACATATCCTACGAATGGACAAGAACAACAAATGTGAGACGGCATTGACCGGGACGCCTGAAGGTAGAAGAAAGGTTGGGCGACCAAAGACAACGTGGCGATCAACTATTGAAAATGAAAGACGCATACTGGGGTGGAACAGCTGGAACGAAGCCAGACGTGTAGCAGCTGACAGAGCGAGCTGGAGGAGATGCACTTCGGCCTTATGGGCCACTGGGTCCGAAGAGGATAGGCGAGGTGACGTGACACATTCTTCGAGACACCTTATCTCCTGACGTTTCAACTGCGTGTCTGACGGTACGTATGAAAGGTACGATAAAACATGTGCTCTTAGCGTACTTTGATGTTATTTACGCACTTAGCTATAATGTATGGTATACAATAACGATATTATAAGTTAATGTAACCTTTTATAAAATGTGAACATTATACTCGGGGTTTGTCACTACCAAAGCTGTATTAACACGATAAATGTTGTAACAGTGTTATATACAATTTAAAAAAAAACATTATATGTAAATATCACTCCAGAATGCAAACGTTGCCACGATTAGATGCATAGGTAATCGAAACCGAAACCTTTCACCGGATGTGCCGGCACAGCAATTTCCCGTTCTGGTCAGGTCTAAAGAGGGATATTTCCCTCTTTCGTTAACAGGTACCCCTGGAATCTTCGAAAGATCCCTCTTGACAGCAAACCACGGTTGAACGCAAACGATATCAAGATTACGAAAGATGGGACATTATTTAAAGACTGAAAGCTGTGAATCTCAGCGATGTCATACAAGAGACTGAAATGGTGTATCATACATTTTTTATGTCACATTCACAAGTTCATTGCATCTGGGCAGACTGAAGAAAAACTTTGAGGCTAAAACATCACCTTGTGCTGATGAGAAACTTCAACAAGCTCAAAGAATCAGACCTGGCGAAGCAACATGGAAACAATAAATTCTGACTTATGCATTTTTTGTCAAACGGTTTCTTGTGAAAAAAACATAGTTGTCGCAACTAGGAATGTTTCTGATAGTCATCAATGCAGCCAAACATGACTGTATTATGAGGTGAAGGTTAGCCGGGGTGAGTGATATCGTAGTTTTTGATGCCATTTGCAGGTACCACCTCAAGTGTTAAATCCAGTTCATGGGGAAAGCTGATTGTGAGAAAAAGACTCGCAAAGGCTCTGACCCTAAAGATCTGTGTATGCATAAAGCTGCACATGAAGTTTCCACAGGAGTAACTAAAGGTTAAATATACACAGCTCATTTGATGTTTGGGAAAGGTATGTTGGGCTGTTGTCAAAGTTCAAAGTTGATGCTAACAGTTACAAGCAGCACAGGACACGATTTATGGATACGTTGCAAAGGCTGCTCCAGGGGTAAATTGAGTTTGTGCCACAACTAGGTCCCCATGAACCACAGCTAGGTCCCCATGAACCACAGCTAGGTCCCCATGAACCACAGCTAGGTCCCCATGAACCACAGCTAGGTCCCCATGAACCACAACTATTATTCCAGGTAGTTCCAGCGAAAGTAGTAGTACAAACTGTGAAGGAGACAAAAGACGAACTGGAAGACGTAGTGTCAGAACAAGGTTTGCACACTAGCCAGTTCATGGGCGAAGAAGGGTTTGAACGTATTATCATCGCGAATAGAGACACTGATCACACTTGTGATTCACTTTACAGCTCAACCGAGTAGAGCATTATGGATGAGAACAGGAACAGAAAAACAGCGACGTTTCGTTGCTGTTAATGACATACAGTTACCTCCAACTCTTCGAAGGAACATCCCAGCATATCAAGCATTAACTGTCAGTCAGCTGAGTGGACACGACAAAAAGTCAACATGGAAAACATTTCAGAAGCATGCAGTTCTGTTGGATCATCTTGGATGCGGAGCTATTTCTGAAGCCACATAGAAACAAGCAGAGGAATCCATCTGCACTAACGGTCCCCTGACCACGCTTCACCCACAAATAATGGCTGGTACAAGGATCCCACCAGTCGACAACTTCACCCACAACTGATGGTAGAGGACCCCTTAACCATAGGAATTCTCAGATATCATGTATAGCAAATGCAAAAATTTTGCAACTGCAAGATGCACCTGCAGCTAAAGCTCACAGGTGCGTGCTCTTGCAGCGATGATAAATACTGCCGGAACCCATTTACTACAATGAACGACGAAGAATCTAATTGTCAGTTACACGTGTCCTTCTAATGTCTGACTTCACAGATAATCAATGAAGAATCTAATTGTCAGTTACACGTGTCCTTCTAATGTCTATCTTCACAGATAATCAATGAAGAATCTAATTGTCAGTTACACGTGTCCTTCTAATGTCTATCTTCACAGATAATCAATGAAGAATCTAGTTGTCAGTTACACGTGTCCTTCTAATGTCTTCACAGATAACCAATGATCTGGCCTCATAAGCAGTCACTGGGCGGGGATGGGTGCTATTTTGTGCAGCAGAACATTGAACAATCTGAGCCCCTTCCCGGTACGGAGAAAGGGTGGGATTTAACTGGTGGATCAGATTACCATGTGTAACAGTATAAGTCACTGGGCGGGGATGGGTGTTATTTTGTGCAGCAGAACATTGAACAATCCGAGCCCCTTCCCGGTGTGGAGAAAGGGTGGGATTTAACTGGTGGATCAGATTACCATGTGTAACAGTATAAGTTTTTATTAACATGTAATCACATTTTAATATCAGTATTGTTAATTAGGGTTTAATTAAGATATGTTTCCCAGTGGCTGTAGTGTTTAACTTTCTGACAATCTTGAAAATATGGGGGTAACATTGATTTGTGCATAATAATCAGTAATTTTCTATCGTTTACCGAACTAGTTGGTGTTTTTGGGGGGAAATGAACTGGCATTGTTTTGTAATAAACATAATTGGCATGTACCATGTACGTAAGAAGTAATAAAAACTATTGTACACCTTTGTTCCAGAAACCAAAATAAAATATTGATATATTTTGTTACGTTTTATGTTGTTTTGTCGAATATTGCTATAATATTGACATTATTATTTATTTCGGACATAGTCCTCCTTATTCCAAATATGTTGATACCACATTTAGTTATGTAGCTCTATAATTAGTAGAGTTACAAGCGATTACGTATACATTGCAGAATCTTAACACCATCTTTGCTAAATAGCTCACACTACACAGTAAAAATCACAATAGAAAGTGTCATCCAGGCTGGTTGTGACTGGTAAAGTGTCACCCGGGCTGGTTGTGACTGGTAAAGTGTCATCCGGGCTGGTTGTGACTGGTAAAGTGTCATCCTGGCTGGTTGTGACCGGTAAAGTGTCATCCGGGCTAGTTGTGACCGGTAAAGTGTCATCCGGGCTGGTTGTGACTGGTAAAGTGTCATCCGGGCTGGTTGTGACTGGTAAAGTGTCATCCGGGCTGGTTGTGACCGGTAAAGTGTCATCCAGGCTGGTTGTGACCGGTAAAGTGTCATCCGGGCTGGTTGTGACCGGTAAAGTGTCATCCGGGCTGGTTGTGACCGGTAAAGTGTCATCCGGGCTGGTTGTGACCGGTAAAGGTCATAGATAAATCCTGGCATGGGTGACAGCTTTTAACATTTAGGTACCCCGATGTCATTTTTTAGATTATTTCCCTAGTCTATATGGAATAATAATGCTATGTTACATTTTATAATCCAATTAATGTAATAAAAGTAAAATATACGAGTGACACTTGCTTTGCGATCCACAATTTCTTTGCTGTAACAACGTGCCCCGTATGATGTAACAACTTGCCCCGCTTACAGGGCGAGTTGTTACAGTCGCTAGTTGTTACAGTCGCTAGTCGTTACAGTTGCTATAGTTGTTACAGTCGACCGCGCATGGGAAACTTCACATATCTACCTAACTACAAAATGGAATATCAATGCTATGATACGTTTTATTAACAAGAATAGGAAATATTAACGTATACGTTGACAAAAATAATGCATCTAACATACTGTTAAAAAATACATTAACTGAACATTTTAACAACTAGCCCGGGTCTCCCCATCTTAACCATTCTTGCATTCGGTCCGGCCTGCCACGACGACATCATCTCATTGTGCGTACATTTCGAGCCACCAGACTTGTTGGCAAGTCAAGTCTCAGATCAATGGCGACCAAGGCAAGTCTCGAGTCATTTCTCTAAATTCAAAGTCAAGTCGCAAGTCACGAAAATGGCCGACTCGAGACAGCCCGTACAACTCGAGGCAACAAGTCTGCAACATCAGGTTTTACGCGATATATGTAATATATACTGCACACAATGTTTTTGTTTATACCTTCGTGATGAAATTGAATATCATAACATGTTTAAGTCGACGCATGGGCGGTAGCTTTCGTTGGTTAATTAAGCATATTATTTTGTTTTTCGTGTAGGCAACTGACGCTTATGAGTCCAATAAAATGTAGACTCCTATTTGTTTAATATGGGCGGATCCAAGGTATGGCTGAAGCTAGCGACGACTGGTGTATTCACGAGCAGCCCTAATGCGTCTGTGCAGTGTCGGGTTAACAATGTGGGGGGGGGGACTGGTAGAAACGTTTTGTGGGGGGGGGGGGGCATACCGAGTGCGTGAAGGTCGAGGCGCGTGGTATTGTCTACGGAGATAAGATTAATCCGACGCGTGACGTCCCATTCCATACTGAGCATAATCAGATGAACTAGTTTGTTATGGCTCGTTGTGGATCCGTGTTCAGCACTGACCAGTCTCATCTTGGAAAAAGACCTCTCTTCGCTACAGTTACTAGTCATCAAAGTGAGATATATATGCGAAACAATGCCTCCACATTGGAGAAGGCATCCCTGACACTGCCTCCTCTAGTGGCACTTCTTGCTCTACATCACCTGTAACAGCTTGTGGCTAATCAGATGGATTATGATTGGTTTTGTGTGGGCCACGTTTTTGTGGGGATCTGGAACAAATGTAACATATGGTACAAATGTACCATATGGTACAAGTGTACCATAATAGTACAAGTGAACCACTTGTGCCATGGTTAATCCGGCACTGGTTTTGAGCGTGCATGCGTGCGGGGCCACCAGAAAATCCACCATAATCCACATGATTAGTCAGAAACTGTTACAGGTTACCTGGAGCAGAAGTATCACCAGAGGCTGCGGTGTTGCAGATGTTGATCAAGAGATATGACGATATGTGGCGGCGGTAAGATTACAGTACAATAACAAATACAATTAAAATAATTCTGATTTAAGAATGTTATTTACATAAGTTTGGTGTTCTGATCAACAAAGTCTACGTGAACGCGGAGGCGTGCCCAGAGTCGTCATCATATCAAGTGGGCGTGTCTTTCGTTGACCAATCACACGCGCAGTCTTGAGATAGCGCTGACAGGTGTTCTTCAACTGAGGTTAACGAACCAATAAAAGCAAGCGGCGTTGTAAGTGTTATTGCTTTGTTGAACGCACCGAATACGTAGAGACCGAGGCTAGTACAGGCACGATGGACATTCCGCTGAAGAAGGCGCAGTTTCCCGTTGACAACGGAGAGGTACTTAGGGTTTGTCTTACACAATTTAACTCCTCGACTAAACACTTGCGAACAGCTCATAATAATTCGCTGTTTAATAATGCTAATACCACTTAATAATAATTATATATATTTTAGTTATTGTGCAAAATCACAGTATATACCAGCTAAATGCAGATTGGGATATGCAGCACAGCAGTATTCTGTAAGATTCTTTTTAAGCGCTGTAATGATTAATGGAGCAATTAATATGGGGGATCTATGTCACCCTGCAGAGATACATTCTACACAAAAAGATGTTAGTGCGTGCGTGCGTGCGTGCGTGCGTGCGTGCGTGCGTGCGTGCGTGCGTGCGTGCGTGCGTGCGTGCCTGCCCTGTTTTTGTCCATAGGGTGCAAACATACCTTACAACTGGTGCTTCGTTGGACCCAAGTAACCAGAATAGATGTTGATCTGATCAACAACTACACCTGATCAACAACTACACTGCCCATCGGAGCCTTCTTATGTAAACTCTCAGGAAAGATATCTCAGATGACTCAGATGGTGTATTTCTTGCTACTATTAGGTGAAACCTTGGCCACAATGCCATGGGCATCCGGAGGGGGGGGCAAGGGGGACACATGCCCCCAGGATTTGGATGTTTGTAAAATTTAGGTCTTTTATGGCGAGTAGATCGTTTACTATTTGTGCATCTAGTATATTTGTTAATTAATTATATACAATTATATCATTATTGTTCACTGAAGGTAGACATTTTGGTATGTGTAAAGATTTCTGGTCGAAATCAGACAGCAAAATTGTTTGCCCCACTCAGGAAGTGTAAAGATTTCTGGTTGAAATCAGACAGCAGAATTTGTTGCCCCCTCTGGAAAAAACCTGCAGACATCCCTGCACAATGCCCTAATTTATCAAACATGAAGCCCATGCATAGTTAGAAGCTATATTGAAACGTAGTGAGGCATTTATTTTATTCACTTGTTTATGCTTGTTGTTAATAGTAGATTTTGTTGGTTTAGTAAGTTGAGTTGAGCAATTGTTTTGTTTGCTAGAATATTTTTGTGCTAGACGGTGGGTAGAGATAGGCTGAAAAAATGTCAGAATGAACCATAATGCAACATTTTTGCTATACCTTTTAAATAACTTTTTCTGAAAATCCTACCTCAGCAGAGATACCTGGTTGGATGTCAGTATATTTGTTTCTGTTCAGTTGCTGTAATGCATATAATGTTCCATTTCATTTACCTGATGTGGGTCATACATAATGTCATATGAAGTAGGATTGGACTGGACACGTCCTGAGAATGAAAGAGGACAGCCACTGCCTGACAGCTGTAACATCCTGAGAATGGGAGAAGACAGCCACTGCCTGACAGCTGTAACATCCTGAGAATGAGAGACGACAGCCACTGCCTGACAGCTCTAACATCCTGAGAATGGGAGAAGACAGCCACTGCCTGACAACTGTAACATCCTGAGAATGAGAGAAGACAGCCACTGCCTGACAGCTGTAACATCCTGAGAATGGGAGAAGACAGCCACTGCCTGACAGCTATAACATGGACACGCCTGGAAATGAGAGAAGACAGCCACTGCCTGACAGCTGTAACATGAACACATCCTGAGAATGAGAGAAGACAGCCACTGCCTGACAGCTGTAACATCCCGAGAATGGGAGAAGACAGCCACTGCCTGATAGCTGTAACATCCTGAGCATGGGAGAAGACAGCCACTGCCTGACAGCGCTAACACGAACACATCCTGAGAATGAGAGAAGACAGCCACTGCCTGACAGCTGTAACATCCTGAGAATGGGAGAAGACAGCCACTGCCTGACAGCTATAACATGGACATGCCTGAGAATGAGAGAAGACAGCCACTGCCTGACCGCTGTAACATCTTGAGAATGGGAGAAGACAGCCACTGCCTGACAGCTATAACATGGACATGCCTGAGAATGAGAGAAGACAGCCACTGCCTGACCGCTGTAACAAGATACGGAGAATGACAGACGAAATGTCAAGGGTCACCTAAAGAAACTGGTGAAAAAGTGTGGAAAAAAAAATAAAGAGAACTGGGAGTGACCAAAGAAAGAGTGAGCTGGGGAAAGTGCACTGCAAGCAAGGTAGGGTAGGCAGTATGTTAACTCCATAGGCCCCCAATGTACTACAGAGTAGATCACAATTTAACTGGTTGTTGTCATAGTTGATTTCTGCCCCAGCAGGAGTTCCCGTATGCACGCCGGGGCTACCAGAAGGAGATCGTCGACACAGATGACAGCACTAGTCTTATGTTCACAATGCAGGAGGCAGTGGGTGCTCTCGCCAAAGCTCTCCGCATCTTTGAGGTAGGCATCACCGTCAGTGGCAGCACTGTCAGTGGCAACAGTGTGAGTGGCAACAGTGTCAATGGCATCAGTGTCAGTGCCATCACTGTCAGTGGCATAAGTTTTGGTAGCATCAGCGTCAGTGTCAGTGGCATCACAGTCTGTGACATCAGTGTCGGTGGCATCAGTGTCAGTGCTACCAGTGTCCGTGGCATCACTGTCAGTGGTGCCACTGTTATTGTTGTCAGTGTCATCAATACCTCCCTCTTTTAATTTAGCCATTTAGCCTATTTTAATAAGTATTTCTGCATCAGAGACTAACATTCAACTGGACCAGACCTTGATGTACAGTTTTGTGAAAACAGTTTATCTTACAATTTGATCATTAATTAATTATGTAATTAAAGTGTTTTGAGTTTGTTTTTAAATATAAGCATAAGAATTTGCATAAGAATTATATTATTATCATTTTTCTTTCTCAGAAACATGGAGTCAACTTGATGCACATCGAGTCTCGGCCGTCGAAGCAAAACTCAGGAACTTATGACTTCTATGTGGCCTGCGATGACAAGAATGGTGGACTGATTTGTGCAGTGGAAGACCTGAAGTCCATGGCCAAGACACTGACCATCATGTCCAGAGCAAATGGTCAGTCACCTGAACCAAACACAGGTGGGCATAGACCATTTTTTTATGATATTTTGTCATTTTAATTAATTGTTTTGACATCTTTACATCAACAATAGTTTATTGTAATTGTAATATATATATATATATATATATATATATATATATATATATATATATATATATATATATATATATATAATATATATATATATATATATATATATATATATATATATATATATATATACATATACATATACATAATTATATATATAATTTGTATAATGTTATTCATCAATATTTATCTTATAAATATAATCAAACTTAACATATGCGATGATTACAAACTGTTAACATTTTTAAAGAAACATGCTCCATAAACAAATATATATAATTTTATTGTATTATAATTAATTTTATAGTTAATTCTCTTATTTGGATTAATTGAGGAGGTTTATAGGCATATCAACCAGCATATTTGCTAATAAAATAATGGAGTAATGTAAAGCTGCATCATTTAAAAGTTCCTTCTCAATTCGATTTTTTCCGTAACCTCATATAAAAATCATTTTTGTGAAAAATCAACCCTATCTTGTATGGCACTGCAACATGCTAGCTCGTTTGAGCAACTTTTTATGTAGTTTTTGTGAAATAATCAGGCAAACTATTAAATTACTTAATGTTTGGTTAACCATTAAGTGAAGTGAAAACGGAAATGTTCAAAACTCACGAATTTCACCCTTGGTGAAATTTCGATACTTTGTCATGTGATCGGCGAGAGGATGGAGTCACTCTTATGATCGGCCTTGACCTGTACAGTGTTTACAGTTTTGGATATCCACTATTTTAAACCTTACCAGATATAACGACTAAAGTCAATGCTTTCGATGATTTAAAAAATTTTTTTTTTTTTTTTATTAAATCGACTGCGGATATTACATAAACTATTCACATGCTACATATTTGTACATCAATGAACCGGATTTGCGATAGATAAATCGATTGACGATAGATGTTTTAACACTGCAACAATTCCCAAGTCCATAAACATTTGACAAATACTGAATGGCTTATTGTAGTCAGCGCGTGGGTGTGCGGCGCGTCGGCGCGTTGAATACACTAGGTGCGCTGACAGTTGGGGCAAGCAAGTGTGAAGTGATCGATTAGTTTGGAAAATAGATATACATGAAACAGTAAATATATATATATATATATATATATATATATATATATATATATATATATATATATATATATATATATATAATAGTATCAAACAAAGGTTATAGACACAATAATGGGACACATTGGTGTCTGTAAACATCCAACACATTTTAACTTTATCGGATGAAAATGAACTATTCTAAAAATAATCACCACAGGAAGCAATCGAACGGCTCCGTGATGTCTACACATGTAATGTGTTGCATTTTGCCATACAGTGAGGCTTCCGAACACTCCGTAGCAATGTTGTGCAGTGGCATCTATTCACAAAACGTATTTTCCAAACTGATCGATCACTGCACACACCCATCCTTCCTAAACTCAAATTAAGCAAAATCTCATGAGTTCCACCAGGGTAACCCCCAGCCTGGTTTATTTACGTATTACACAGTTGAAATGGTGCTAATTATAGTCTCAAGTCTCAAGTGGTTTACTCCAAACAGCCCAAACTTGGGCTAACGCAGGAGTTTGTGGTGGACTGTGCGCATGCGCTGTGGGTGGTACATTCGATTAAAAGACTAGTATCATTAATGTTGCTGAAATGGTTTTATCTGATAGTTTTATTTATTTTATGTATAGGATGTTTAACGAAAAATTTTAATAGGTTGGTTGTGTGTATGGATACTGTCGCTGCCTTGCCACATGCACACATAGACAGTCTCCATACCCACACCATGGATAAGTTTACGCTGAGCACTGTGTTTTAAAGGCAGTTTAGGTGAGGAGGTGTGGTGAAAGGGAGTTCCATAATAGCTTCTTGAAATGATTTTGGGTTTTTTATGTTGGTAATTTTTGATGGAATCATATTCCATATGCGAATGGCTCTGGGATAAAATGAAAAGACCATTGCATTTATACGACACTTGGGGGCTATGTATTGTCCACGGGTTCGAGAGCGAGTTAGTAGGCCTGGAGGGGGGGTGATCTCAATAATGTTATTTAGAATTTTGTAGAAGGTAGTGGCTTGTTTGATAATGCGCCTTCGTTCGAGGGTTGGCCATCCAAGGGCAGTAATTAGATCTGCTGGATTTGTGTTCCGTCTGTAATCGTTTTTAACAAATCTGGCAGCAGAGTGTTGCACTCTTTCAAGGCTTTTAACTTGTGAAAAGGTGTGGGGATTCCATATGGGTGAAGAGTACTCAAGTTTTGGCCGGATTAGCATGTTGTAGGCTGTTTGCTTAACTTCGGGTTTACATGGGCCAAGAGTTCGTTTAATCATGCCTAAACATTTCGAAGATTTTGAAGTTATGTCAGTGACGTGATTTGTCCAGGTTAATTTGGAATCCAATTTTACTCCGAGGTATGAGTGGCTGGATACGGTGGATAATGGCTGGCCAGAAAGCGAGTACTTGTGTGTGCTGGGTTTAGTTTTGTTTGTTATTGGAAGGTGGACGCATTGTATGTATGTATGTATATTGACATCATTTACTTAATTAATTTCACTGGTGTTGACAATTTGTAGAGATAAAGTCATGTAGGGACTTCGTTACTTGCTCTCGATCATTGAAAGGTTGGTCCACTGATGCCATCTGGTGGTGGGTGGGTGTGTTGCGCTATTTTGATGATATAAGACATTTGTTGTTATTATTATTATTATTATTATTATTATTAACCAAGAACTGGTCTGCATGTTTGCTTCCTTTTTATGCATGGATTTTCCGGTTTCTTACTGTCGGTCATTGGTAACAAAAAAGCAATCGGTGCCGGTGGGCTTCGTTGGTAGCAGCAGCACGCTGCTACTATTAACTGTAGGCAATAGAGCGGTAAATTGGCCGCATATCAAAGTGATATAGCACAAGGACACATAGAAAGTGTACACGCGTGATTACTGAGCTACTCAAGTTTCTGTTGACAAGTTTGCACTTAAGATGCATCCCGATATGTGGAACCCAATCGAGCGTGTCCAATTACTGCCTGCTCCTTGGTCTGGTATCTCTCTATAATATTATCTATCTAAGTTCACTTACATAACATGTTCAGCTTCTCAAGACATAAGATGCATCTTTATTGGCTTACATCGCTCAACTATGTTGTGTTGTCATCTTATTTAAGTTTCTGTAATTGTATTATATAAGATTGGATCACAAGCATCTAGTTTTAGGACATAGAGTGGCTGCATGTTTATGTACCATGACCAAATCACCAGCGTGACCATTGTACGCTTTACGTGTTGTGTTGATTAACGATCCAAGTAAAATGCTTCATGGCAATTTTTTGTGGAAGAGGCTGATGCAATGTGGGCGTCAACTTACAACATTGTTCTTCTGCAACTGATGCATTCACTCAACCGATTATGACAATATATCTTATTTTTATTGGCAATAAAAACGTTTTCTTCAGCAGCAGATGCCCAAACACTGCCAAACACGTCAGTATTTGGGGCAATGAGAAAAAGGTATATTTATGATGAGATATATTCAGTGGTAAAATTAAAGGTCTCTCGATCCTCAATGTGCTCCTCTTGTTTCTCACCCATCTTGGTATCAACTACAACATGCTAGATCGTTTGTGCATTTTGTTATTTTGTTTTGGTGAAATCATCTGACAAACTGTGAAATTTGTTTTTACTGTGTCCGGTCAAAATTCAGCAAAAAAGGCCAAAAGTGGTTCGGTTCTATATATTATGACAAGGCAATTCATACTTTCGCAAGTAACCCAATGTAATGATCAAAGTCAATCCATTTGATGATTTCACAAAAGTATCCTCTCTCTTATTAAACTAACTGTGCCTACTACGCCCCCCCCTCCCCCCCGTACTCAAGCCATTCATACACATCAATGATCCTGATTTGCGACAGGAAAAATCTATTGGAGAGGGAGTTTAACTGCAGAACATGACATATGTATAGAAAGTTTTACTTAGCTATGTTCAGTCGAGTGGCGTCCTCAGGCAGTGATGACCCTACACATATTCCCATCCTGCACACTGGTCAACAGTACGTGCACCGTTAGTTCTGTGTTCTTGATCAGACTGTCAACGTAGGTAAGACATGTTCTTCTTGATGCTTGGTCATGCTTGGGTCGTGCTGACTGGAAGCTCAAGGTGTGTCCGGCCTTCTGGTGTGAATCTCTACTAATCTTTGGGAGTCCTGCATACGTCTTTGAATTCGCAATATGGTCTCCTTGCTGGCCTAAACTACTTCAACTACTTTAATATGCAAAATATGACTAATAATTCAGATATGATTATGTGGTGGTAAAATGTTTGACAGTTTTGTAGGCATGGTGATCAAGATTTAATATATTTATCAAGGCATAGGCCTACTACAGAAAGGAATTTCAGACTTCTGTTTGGAGCAAAGTTTATGATTCAACTGCAGATGTTTTTATTTTGTTTCTTGTAAATGTCATTAGGTGTTGATTATTTTCTCAACCTCTTTCTGATCACGTTTTCATTCCTATTTCAGTACCATGGTTTCCACGAAAAATCTCAGATCTTGACCGATTTGCAAACCAGATTTTGAGCTACGGATCAGAGCTGGATGCAGACCACCCAGTGAGTTGAAGAAGTCAGTTCAACTACTAAGCAATAACAGTTGTATAATCAGTATTTATTTTATCTAGACTATGAGGAGATAATAACAATTAGAACAATTTAAACTGCTTCTAACTGCGTAAATTTAAGTTTGTCATCCAAAGCAGTTGGCTTATTGAGAATAAAAAAAAAATTTCAACTGTGTTGCATCAACCTGGATAGATATTTTATACCACATGGACTTATAATAATAGTAATAATAATAATAATCTTCTATATTTTACTTGTAACTAACACACGACCAAATTTTATTTACTTATATGCAATTTAATGCTGTTCATTTATGACTTTAAATTTTTTTTTTATATTTATTTATATGCAATTTAATGTTATTATTTTAATACATATCTATGTTTATTTATATGTAATTTAATGCTCTTAATTTATTTATATACAATATAGTGCTCTTAATTTAAAACATATCTATATTTATTTATATGTAATTTATTACTCTACTAATTTATTGTATTTAATCTTTTATAATTGTTTAATATATATTTATATTTACTATGTTTACATGTAATCTGTGGCTGTAAAGCGAAATAATCTTTATTATATTTATTAAACATTTAAATTGTTATTATTTTTCACTTCCAGTCATTTATCATCCTAACTTTTTAAACTTACATCACATGGCAATGTCTTCATTTATTATACTGGCACTGTGTGATTATTGGAAACAAGTAACAACCGTGATGACCTTGAATTGACATTGACTACATATAACAAATTACTCAAACTTTAGTGTTTCTTATTTTGGATAGCTTAGTGTGAAATGAATGACAATTTAATAACAAAACCTGCATGTGAACCACCTTACGTATTTTATGACTTCACACAGAATGAGTGGGCTGCGTTATTCTGGGTCATTAAAGGTTCTCCGATGTTGTTGTAACATGTTTTGTTATATAAATTTTATGACCACCCAGTTCCAGCCAGAACCAGTGAAGAAACTAGATTAGAGATATCTAAATGTGGAGGATCCCAAAATGGTGTTGTGTTCGAAACTGTACAGCCTTTCAGTTGGACATGTTTATTTGAACTTCGAGCTTTCCGTCTGTTGATGTGTAAATGAGAGCACTTAATTAAGGAGGTAGGGGGCCACTGTGCCATCGTGTGCCAAACATCAAGATTCATCCGTACAGTGCTTATAACAAATTAAATAGTCCTTAATTGGCGAACCATGTTAAATATAATCACAGCGGGAAACTTGCAATAATCAGTTGGATCCAGGTGTCGTGTAAGGCAAAGGACTAGAGATGATTGCCCCCAAAATATATTTGCAAGTCATAAAGTGTCCCAGAGAATATATTATTCACATAAGACCCGTCTACTAGTCACTGGGGACCTGGTCTGTCTGGACTAAAAAATGCATGCTCCTGAATTGAGGACCTGAGTATAACAAGTAACCAAAGACCGAAGACCTTCGAATCATACACAGAAGATAAGATCTATATCATACTGTTATATATATATTTTTAAATCTTT
Source organism: Lamellibrachia columna (assembly GCA_963662155.1). Classification (NCBI taxonomy): domain Eukaryota; kingdom Metazoa; phylum Annelida; class Polychaeta; order Sabellida; family Siboglinidae; genus Lamellibrachia; species Lamellibrachia columna. Next base: position 53,312,993 of record OY759270.1, on the reverse strand, counting down.
GGGGTAAGGGTTTTATCAAATTTAATTTACATCACAGTGTGACTTATTTATTTCACATTTGTTTCATATAAACACTTACATCACATGGCCTAAATTTATCCTATTTTGTTGACACCCAGGGTATGCAGGTGACCCTTGAAATGACTACTAAAGCACCATATTTATATAAAACACTGTTTGTGTAAACTTCACTACCATTAAGATGACTACATATGTGTTCATTAATTGTTCTGTGCTTCCGTCTAGTTAATCACATACACACTACACACTTCTGACGTACATCCTGGAATCATATTTGTGATTTGGTTTGTAATACTGTTATAGGTATAATGCAATTTAGTAATTTTTTATTTGAATGATTATCATATTTGCACACACAAACAACTACGAACCAATTAAGATGGCCATTGTTGTAAAAGTACTATAACATGTATGATAACATTTCGTTCAGTGGTGTTTATCACTTGTTTGTTACATTCTATTGTGGGCATGGTGGCTGGGAGTTCAGAGCACTCGACTGTCAACTGAGAGCACCTAGGTTCCAGTCTACCTGCTGCTGTTTCAAAGCTTGGGCAATTTCGTTCACTCCAGATTACTCCAGTTCATTCGGCTGTATAAATGAGCACCTGCATGTAGCCAGAGGTGGTTATAAATTAAAGAACAGTCTTCGCACAGTAATTGTAGCAAGGCTGAATGCTTTCCAGAAAAGTTTAATTTTTGAGATGGTGTTGGAATGAACAGGTCTATCATGCTATATGACAACTTTGCTTTTCCTTTACTTCTGCAGTTTATATATTTTTTCACATATAATCTTTCTGATGTGTGGCACCTGAGTAATCAAAGACACGTATATACTGTATTCGACCTATTAAGCGTTAAATGCCCTAATTAGTAGGATCCACAGATGCCAACACTTTTGAGTTGTTCTCACAGACATAAATAGAATGCCCGTTAGTAAAACTATAGGGGAGTAATTAATGATGTAACTTTAAGGTTGTTCTACACTAGATGACAACACTAGTGTTACACAGTTACCTTATCATCTAGAGAGAACTAGTGTTACACAGTTACCTTATCGTCTAGAGAGAACTAGTGTTACACAGTTACCTTATCATCTAGAGAGAACTAGTGTTACACAGTTACCTTATCGTCTAGAGAGAACTAGTGTTACACAGTTACCTTATCGTCTAGAGAGAACTAGTGTTACACAGTTACCTTATCGTCTAGAGAGAACTAGTGTTACACAGTTACCTTATCGTCTAGAGAGAACTAGTGTTACACAGTTACCTTATCGTCTAGAGAGAACTAGTGTTACACAGTTACCTTATCGTCTAGAGAGAACTAGTGTTACACAGTTACCTTATCGTCTAGAGAGAACTAGTGTTACACAGTTACCTTATCGTCTAGAGAGAACTAGTGTTACACAGTTACCTTATCGTCTAGAGAGAACTAGTGTTACACAGTTACCTTATCGTCTAGAGAGAACTAGTGTTACACAGTTACCTTATCGTCTAGAGAGAACTAGTGTTACACAGTTACCTTATCATCTAGAGAGAACTAGTGTTACACAGTTACCTTATCGTCTAGAGAGAACTAGTTACCTTATTGTCTAGAGAGAACTAGTTACCTTATCGTCTAGAGAGAACTAGTTACCTTATCGTCTAGAGAGAACTAGTTACCTTATCGTCTAGAGAGAACTAGTGTTACACAGTTACCTTATCGTCTAGAGAGAACTAGTTACCTTATCGTCTAGAGAGAACTAGTGTTACACAGTTACCTTATCGTCTAGAGAGAACTAGTTACCTTATCGTCTAGAGAGAACTAGTTACCTTATCGTCTAGAGAGAACTAGTTACCTTATCGTCTAGAGAGAACTAGTTACCTTATCGTCTAGAGAGAACTAGTTACCTTATCGTCTAGAGAGAACTAGTTACCTTATCGTCTAGAGAGAACTAGTTACCTTATCGTCTAGAGAGAACTAGTTACCTTATCGTCTAGAGAGAACTAGTTACCTTATCGTCTAGAGAGAACTAGTTACCTTATCGTCTAGAGAGAACTAGTTACCTTATCGTCTAGAGAGAACTAGTTACCTTATCGTCTAGAGAGAACTAGTTACCTTATCGTCTAGAGAGAACTAGTTACCTTATCGTCTAGAGAGAACTAGTTACCTTATTGTCTAGAGAGAACTAGTTACCTTATTGTCTAGAGAGAACTAGTTACCTTATTGTCTAGAGAGAACTAGTTACCTTATCGTCTAGAGAGAACTAGTTACCTTATCGTCTAGAGAGAACTAGTTACCTTATCGTCTTGAGAGAACTAGTTACCTTATCGTCTAGAGAGAACTAGTTACCTTATTGTCTAGAGAGAACTAGTTACCTTATTGTCTAGAGAGAAAACATTTTTGTGTACACTAATAAGAACAGATTCCATGACATTTTTCAAAGGCCCAACATTTCCAAACATACTATATGCTTATTAGGACAAATATGGTGTGTATACATACGTGTGCGTGCGTGCGTGCGTGCGTGCGTGCGTGCGTGCGTGCGTGCGTGCGTGCGTGCGTGCGTGCGTGCGTGCGTGCGTGCGTGCGTGCGTGCGTGCGTGCGTGCGTGCGTGCGTGCGTGCGTGCGTGCGTGCGTGTGTTTGTATGGTGTTCAACTGTTTTAGGGCTTCACAGACCTGACCTATAGAGCCAGGAGGAAGCAATTTGCAGATATTGCATTTAACTACAAATAGTGAGTATAGCGAGTGTGTGCGTGCGTGCGTGCGTGCGTGCGTGCGTGCGTGCGTGCGTGCGTGTATGCGTGCGTGCGTGCATGCGTGCATGTGCACAAGTTCACCTGTTTGCCATTTTAAAACTTGGCAAAAAAAATTTCACCCCCAGTTCACTCTCAGTTCACCAACAGTTCACTCTCACTTCACCAACAGTTCACCCTCAACCTCAGTTCACCCTCAGTTCTACCCCAGTTCATCCTCAGTTCACCGTCAGTTCACCCCCAGTTCACCCTCAGTTCAACCTTGGTTCTACCCCAGTTCACTCAGCTGCTTAACTGAATACTTGGCAATAGACAGAGGCGGGATGCCAGTGATAGAATTGTAAGAATGCAGCAATTGCTTCTGTAGAAGTGGAAATGGTGTTTGAATGAAAAGGTCTGCTGGGGACAAAGTGTAACGCCCTCTGAACAATGATTATTGGAGGGACGCGGTATAAATTGAACTCTGCTGTGTTGAATTCATAAGTGACATTCATAGGTAATAAGGTGAGGTGATTTACTTTTTATAAATTTTGTTTTAGTGGTCAACCCCTTCCAAGAGTTGAGTATTCAGAAGAGGAAACCAAAACATGGTAATTGTATTCTAACTTAGTAAACTTGCCCATGAGTATTTAAAAAAACAGTGAGGGTGTATGCCAGGAGCCTCAGCCTCCCGTCTGGGCCATCTCCTCCTGTTTTGGGGGCCAACCTCTCACCAATTGTAAGAGTCCACCATCACCACCTCCCACCAACCCCACCTCCCATCTCTGACCTATTTTTTAGGTCAGCCTCGCACCTCCCATCAGTTTTTAGGACCAACCTCCCACTTTGCGCGACACCCTCGTAACAATAAAAGCATCTCCATAGACAGCATCCAGCTCTTTCTCTTTCTACCCTGACATATGTATGTTAAAGTATGTTAAAAATGTAAACATTCATTTATATAAATGATATATATAACTGCATTTTAATTTCAATTTTATAAAGTTTTTGCTTTTTTATGTTTTATTGATAAAACTAAATTATTATGCATGCATTTTGACCAGTACCAGGTAGTAGGTAAATGACCATTATAGTGTTAGTGGTAATAACTTTATTGACTGAGTGGGTTAACTGCTATGCCCAGGGGTACGATCTTCCGGAACCTGACGAAGCTGTATCCCACGCACGCTTGTCGGGAGTTCAACCACGTCTTCCCACTTCTCATTGACAACTGCGGCTACAGGGAAGACAACATCCCTCAGCTGGAAGATGTTGCACACTTCCTTAAAGGTCAGGCAACCATAACACTTTCACTATCACATTCCATCAACACTTTCCGTTGGTGGAATCTGAGGTGGATATGAGTTGTCGGCTTTACAAGTTCTTATTACATCATACAATAGTATATGTAACTTATTACATCATACAATAGTATATGTAACTTATTACATCATACAATAGTATATGTAACTTATTACATCATACAATAGTATATGTAACTTATTACATCATACAACCATATAGTATATGTAACTTATCTTTGTCTCTTGAGGTTTTTGATATGTGTTGCCTGCATGCTATCACAGGTGTTGCAAGAGCAGACAGGTTATAAAATAGCCAGATCAGAGACAAATTCACCCGTGTGTGCATTTGTGCATGCATGCATGCATGCCTGTGTGTTATTTCTTCGATTTAGTTTGAGGGCCTAGTTGTAATCAGTGTCTGTGCCTCCAGACTGCACTGGCTTCACCCTTCGCCCCGTTGCGGGCCTCCTGTCTTCCCGAGACTTCCTGGCTGGCCTGGCCTTCCGTGTGTTCCATTCCACACAGTACATCCGACACAGTTCCCGCCCCCTCTACACCCCTGAACCGTATGTACCCCTTCTTTTGGGAAAACTATCTGCCAGGCCTATTCTGCAATGCAGCACTAATGTAACAAAATTATCATTAACTTAAAATTATGCACGTAATAATATGAAAAAGTATGAGTTTATCAGTTAAAGAAGTTAAAATCTGGAATTGACTTGATAGCTCACACATTTTTTGTCAGAATGTTAATCTTTTTAAAAAAAGTTATAAAGCTAAAATGTTGAATAGTTATGTATCTGATATATAACTATTTATGGTGAAAAAATTACTGGGATTAAGGTTACATTACTTTCAATCTAAACTTATTTATGTTGTTTTCATTAAATTGACTGTGCAAATTCAAATTGGTTTGGAACGTAAATCAAGTTAATACTTCTCGTTTGGCCTGCTTTGAATGGACATGAAAATAATGTCTAATGTACCATGTTTTGAAAACAAAACAATCTGTCACATGTGTGCAATTGTACACTGTATTTTATTCGGTATTATGTATTTTTATTTGTAATAGTCAATAGGGCAAGTAACGTAAGTATTTGTAATAGTCAGTAGGGCAAGTAACATAAGTATTTGTAATAGTCAGTAGGGCAAGTAACATAAGTATTTGTAATAGTCAGTAGGGCAAGTAACATAAGTATTTGTAACAGTCAGTAGGGCAAGTAACATAGGCTTCACACTTATTGTCCTTTTTTCAACAATTTTATTGTTATATAATGTAACGACATTGCTACTTCTATTATGTTTGTCTATTGTTGTTGTTGAAAATAAAGATTCATTCATTCATTCGTTCATAAAAATGTTGTTTGTTTGTAGCATGCAGTTACTCACTACCTTATTTTCACGTTGTTGTTGTTGTTGTCATAGCGACGTGTGTCATGAGCTGATTGGTCACGTGCCACTGCTGGCTGACCCAGCCTTCGCTCAGTTCTCTCAAGAGATTGGACTGGCCAGTCTGGGGGTGTCGGACGAGTACATCGAGAAGCTAGCCACGGTCAGTGAGTTAATGTCGCGGACATGTCCGTGTCAATCTGCATCACCATGTTAGAGGGTGTCATAGTGTGTCACTGATCAGATTTAGAAGCTCTGATCTGATAGATGACTGACCAAGGTGACACTTGATATGTGCCATACTAGTTTGTGACTGACCAAGGTGACACTTGATATGTGCCATGCTAGTTTGTGACTGACCGAGGTGACACTTGATATGTGCCATGCTAGTTTGTGACTGACCAAGGTGACACTTGATATGTGCCGTGCTAGTTTGTAACTGACCAAGGTGACACTTGATATGTGCCGTGCTAGTTTGTAACTGACCAAGGTGACACTTGATATGTGCCATGTTAGTATGTGATTGACCAAGGTGACACTTGATATGTGCCGTGCTAGTTTGTGACTGACCAAGGTGACACTTGATATGTGCCGTGCTAGTTTGTGACTGACCAAGGTGAAACTTAATATGTGCCATGCTAGTTTGTGACTGACCAAGGTGACACTTGATATGTGCCGTGCTAGTTTGTGACTGACCAAGGTGACACTTGATATGTGCCATACTAGTTTGTGACTGACCAAGGTGACACTTGATATGTGCAGTGCTAGTTTGTGACTGACCAAGGTGACACTTGATATGTGCCGTGCTAGTTTGCAACTGACGAAGGTGACACTTGATATGTGTTGTGCTAGTTTGCAACTGACGAAGGTGACACTTGATATGTGCTGTGCTAGTTTGCAACTGATGAAGGTGACACTTGATATGTGTTGTGCTAGTTTGCAACTGACGAAGGTGACACTTGATATGTGTTGTGCTAGTTTGCAACTGACCAAGGTGACACTTGATATGTGCCGTGCTAGTTTGCAACTGACCAAGGTGACACTTGATATGTGCCGTGCTAGTTTGCAACTGACCAAGGTGACACTTGATATGTGCCGTGCTAGTTTGCAACTGACCAAGGTGACACTTGATATGTGCCGTGCTAGTTTGCAACTGACCAAGGTGACACTTGATATGTGCCGTGCTAGTTTGCAACTGACCAAGGTGACACTTGATATGTGCCATGCTAGTTTGCAACTGACCAAGGTGACACTTGATATGTGCCGTGCTAGTTTGCAACTGACCAAGGTTACACTTGATATGTGCCATGCTAGTTTGTGACTGACCAAGGTGATACTTGATATGTGCCGTGCTAGTTTGCAACTGACCAAGGTGACACTTGATATGTGCCGTGCTAGTTTGCAACTGACGAAAGTGACACTTGATATGTGCCGTGCTAGTTTGCAACTGACCAAGGTGACACTTGATATGTGCCGTGCTAGTTTGCAACTGACCAAGGTGACACTTGATATGTGCCGCGCTAGTTTGCAACTGACCAAGGTGACACTTGATATGTGCCGTGCTAGTTTGCAACTGACCAAGGTGACACTTGATATGTGCCGTGCTAGTTTGCAACTGACCAAGGTGACACTTGATATGTGCCGTGCTAGTTTGCTACTGACCAAGGTGACACTTGATATGTGCCGTGCTAGTTTGTGACTGACCAAGGTGACACTTGATATGTGCCGTGCTAGTTTGTGACTGACCAAGGTGACACTTGATATGTGCCGTGCTAGTTTGCAACTGACCAAGATGACACTTGATATGTGCCGTGCTAGTTTGCAACTGACCAAGGTGACACTTGATATGTGCCGTGCTAGTTTGCAACTGACCAAGGTGACACTTGATATGTGCCGTGCTAGTTTGCAACTGACCAAGGTGACACTTGATATGTGTCGTGCTAGTTTGCAACTGACCAAGGTGACACTTGATATGTGTCGTGCTAGTTTGCAACTGACCAAGGTGACACTTGATATGTGCCGTGCTAGTTTGTGACTGACCAAGGTGACACTTGATATGTGCCGTGCTAGTTTGTGACTGACCAAGGTGACACTTGATATGTGCCGTGCTAGTTTGCAACTGACCAAGGTGACACTTGATATGTGTCGTGCTAGTTTGCAACTGACCAAGGTGACACTTGATATGTGCCGTGCTAGTTTGTGACTGACCAAGGTGACACTTGATATGTGCTGTGCTAGTTTGTGACTGACCAAGGTGACACTTGATATGTGTCATGCTAGTTTGCAACTGACCAAGGTGACACTTGATATGTGCCATGCTAGTTTGTGACTGACCAAGGTGACACTTGATATGTGCCGTGCTAGTTTGCAACTGACCAAGGTGACATTATAAGTGACAACTTTTTATTGAATTTACAGTTTGAAAATTATAAGATATTACAAAATTTGTCAACATAAAAGACAGCTACAAAAGTACAGATATCGACTTCTCTACTCTCTAGGCATCTTGTGTCTGTTAGTTTGTATTTAATTAGCGTGCTGCCTTGTTCAGATTGCTGTATTCACCCTCTTACATTCAACAATTGTGAATGAGATTTTTGTGGTTAGATGGTTATGCAGTACCAATGTGGAGCTTGGTTCTCTTGCCGTGCCACTGTGGAGCTTGGTTCTCTTGCAGTACCACTGTGGAGCTTGGTTCTCTTGCAGTACCACTGTGGAGCTTGGTTCTCTTGCCGTGCCACTGTGGAGCTTGGTTCTCTTGCAGTACCACTGTGGAGCTTGGTTCTCTTGCAGTACCACTGTGGAGCTTGGTTCTCTTGAAGTACCACTGTGGAGCTTGGTTCTCTTGCCGTGCCACTGTGGAGCTTGGTTCTCTTGCAGTACCACTGTGGAGCTTGGTTCTCTTGCAGTACCACTGTGGAGCTTGGTTCTCTTGCAGTACCACTGTGGAGCTTGGTTCTCTTGCAGTACCACTGTGGAGCTTGGTTCTCTTGCAGTACCACTGTGGAGCTTGGTTCTCTTGCAGTACCACTGTGGAGCTTGGTTCTCTTGCAGTACCACTGTGGAGCTTGGTTCTCTTGCAGTACCACTGTGGAGCTTGGTTCTCTTGCAGTACCACTGTGGAGCTTGGTTCTCTTGCAGTACCACTGTGGAGCTTGGTTCTCTTGCAGTACCACTGTGGAGCTTGGTTCTCTTGCAGTACCACTGTGGAGCTTGGTTCTCTTGCAGTACCACTGTGGAGCTTGGTTCTCTTGCAGTACCACTGTGGAGCTTGGTTCTCTTGCAGTACCACTGTGGAGCTTGGTTCTCTTGCAGTACCACTGTGGAGCTTGGTTCTCTTGCAGTACCACTGTGGAGCTTGGTTCTCTTGCAGTACCACTGTGGAGCTTGGTTCTCTTGCAGTACCACTGTGGAGCTTGGTTCTCTTGCAGTACCACTGTGGAGCTTGGTTCTCTTGCAGTACCACTGTGGAGCTTGGTTCTCTTGCAGTACCACTGTGGAGCTTGGTTCTCTTGCAGTACCACTGTGGAGCTTGGTTCTCTTGCAGTACCACTGTGGAGCTTGGTTCTCTTGCAGTACCACTGTGGAGCTTGGTTCTCTTGCCATGCCAATGTGGAGCTTGGTTCTCTTGCAGTACCACTGTGGAGCTTGGTTCTCTTGCCATGCCACTGTGGAGCTTGGTTCTCTTGCAGTACCACTGTGGAGCTTGGTTCTCTTGCAGTACCACTGTGGAGCTTGGTTCTCTTGCCGTGCCACTGTGGAGCTTGGTTCTCTTGCAGTACCAATGTGGAGCTTGGTTCTCTTGCCATGCCAATGTGGAGCTTGGTTCTCTTGCAGTACCACTGTGGAGCTTGGTTCTCTTGCAATACCAATGTGGAGCTTGGTTCTCTTGCCGTGCCAATGTGGAGCATTGTTCTCTTGCAGTACCACTGTGGAGCTTGGTTCTCTTGCAGTACCACTGTGGAGCTTGGTTCTCTTGCCATGCCAATGTGGAGCTTGGTTCTCTTGCAGTACCACTGTGGAGCTTGGTTCTCTTGCAGTACCACTGTGGAGCTTGGTTCTCTTGCAGTACCCCTGTGGAGCTTGGTTCTCTTGCAGTGCCACTGTGGAGCTTGGTTCTCTTGCAGTACCACTGTGGAGCTTGGTTCTCTTGCAGTACCACTGTGGAGCTTGGTTCTCTTGCAGTACCACTGTGGAGCTTGGTTCTCTTGCAGTACCACTGTGGAGCTTGGTTCTCTTGCAGTACCACTGTGGAGCTTGGTTCTCTTGCAGTACCACTGTGGAGCTTGGTTCTCTTGCAGTACCACTGTGGAGCTTGGTTCTCTTGCAGTACCACTGTGGAGCTTGGTTCTCTTGCAGTACCACTGTGGAGCTTGGTTCTCTTGCAGTACCACTGTGGAGCTTGGTTCTCTTGCAGTACCACTGTGGAGCTTGGTTCTCTTGCAGTACCACTGTGGAGCTTGGTTCTCTTGCAGTACCACTGTGGAGCTTGGTTCTCTTGCAGTACCACTGTGGAGCTTGGTTCTCTTGCAGTACCACTGTGGAGCTTGGTTCTCTTGCAGTACCACTGTGGAGCTTGGTTCTCTTGCAGTACCACTGTGGAGCTTGGTTCTCTTGCAGTACCACTGTGGAGCTTGGTTCTCTTGCAGTACCACTGTGGAGCTTGGTTCTCTTGCAGTACCACTGTGGAGCTTGGTTCTCTTGCAGTACCACTGTGGAGCTTGGTTCTCTTGCCATGCCAATGTGGAGCTTGGTTCTCTTGCAGTACCACTGTGGAGCTTGGTTCTCTTGCCATGCCACTGTGGAGCTTGGTTCTCTTGCAGTACCACTGTGGAGCTTGGTTCTCTTGCAGTACCACTGTGGAGCTTGGTTCTCTTGCCGTGCCACTGTGGAGCTTGGTTCTCTTGCAGTACCAATGTGGAGCTTGGTTCTCTTGCCATGCCAATGTGGAGCTTGGTTCTCTTGCAGTACCACTGTGGAGCTTGGTTCTCTTGCAATACCAATGTGGAGCTTGGTTCTCTTGCCGTGCCAATGTGGAGCATTGTTCTCTTGCAGTACCACTGTGGAGCTTGGTTCTCTTGCAGTACCACTGTGGAGCTTGGTTCTCTTGCCATGCCAATGTGGAGCTTGGTTCTCTTGCAGTACCACTGTGGAGCTTGGTTCTCTTGCAGTACCACTGTGGAGCTTGGTTCTCTTGCAGTACCCCTGTGGAGCTTGGTTCTCTTGCAGTGCCACTGTGGAGCTTGGTTCTCTTGCAGTACCACTGTGGAGCTTGGTTCTCTTGCAGTACCACTGTGGAGCTTGGTTCTCTTGCAGTACCACTGTGGAGCTTGGTTCTCTTGCAGTGCCACTGTGGAGCTTGGTTCTCTTGCAGTACCAATGTGGAGCTTGGTTCTCTTGCAGTGCCACTGTGGAGCTTGGTTCTCTTGCAGTACCACTGTGGAGCTTGGTTCTCTTGCAGTGCCACTGTGGAGCTTGGTTCTCTTGCAGTGCCACTGTGGAGCTTGGTTCTCTTGCAGTACCACTGTGGAGCTTGGTTCTCTTGCAGTACCCCTGTGGAGCTTGGTTCTCTTGCAGTGCCACTGTGGAGCTTGGTTCTCTTGCAGTACCACTGTGGAGCTTGGTTCTCTTGCAGTACCACTGTGGAGCTTGGTTCTCTTGCAGTACCACTGTGGAGCTTGGTTCTCTTGCAGTGCCACTGTGGAGCTTGGTTCTCTTGCAGTACCACTGTGGAGCTTGGTTCTCTTGCAGTACCACTGTGGAGCTTGGTTCTCTTGCAGTACCAATGTGGAGCTTGGTTCTCTTGCAGTACCACTGTGGAGCTTGGTTCTCTTGCCGTGCCACTGTGGAGCTTGATTCTCTTGCAGTACCAATGTGGAGCTTGGTTCTCTTGCCGTGCAACTGTGGAGCTTGGTTCTCTTGCAGTACCAATGTGGAGCTTGGTTCTCTTGCAGTACCACTGTGGAGCTTGGTTCTCTTCCAGTACCAATGTGGAGCTTGGTTCTCTTGCCATGCCAATGTGGAGCTTGGTTCTCTTGCAGTATCACTGTGGAGCTTGGTTCTCTTGCAATACCAATGTGGAGCTTGGTTCTCTTGCCGTGCCAATGTGGAGCATTGTTCTCTTGCAGTACCACTGTGGAGCTTGGTTCTCTTGCAGTACCACTGTGGAGCTTGGTTCTCTTGCAGTACCACTGTGGAGCTTGGTTCTCTTGCAGTACCCCTGTGGAGCTTGGTTCTCTTGCAGTACCAATGTGGAGCTTGGTTCTCTTGCAGTACCACTGTGGAGCTTGGTTCTCTTGCAGTACCACTGTGGAGCTTGGTTCTCTTGCAGTACCCCTGTGGAGCTTGGTTCTCTTGCCATGCCAATGTGGAGCTTGGTTCTCTTGCAGTACCACTGTGGAGCTTGGTTCTCTTGCAGTACCACTTTGGAGCTTGGTTCTCTTGCCGTGCCACTGTGGAGCTTGGTTCTCTTGCAGTGCCACTGGTTTACTGTGGAGCTTGGTTCTCTTGCAGTGCCACTGTGGAGCTTGGTTCTCTTGCAGTACCACTGATTCACTGTGGAGTTTGGTTCTCTTGCAGTCCCACTGATTCACTGTGGAGCTTGGTTCTCTTGCAGTTTCACTGGTTTACTGTGGAGCTTGGTTCTCTTGCAGTGCCACTGTGGAGTTTGGTTCTCTTGCAGTGCCACTGATTCACTGTGGAGCTTGGTTCTCTTGTAGTGCCACTGGTTTACTGTGGAGCTTGGTTCTCTTGCAGTGCCACTGTGGAGCTTGGTTCTCTTGCAGTACCTCTGTGGAGCTTGGTTCTGTTGCAGTGCTACTGGTTCACCATGGAGATTGGTTCTCTTGCAATGCCACTGATTCACCATGGAGTTTGGTTCTCTTGCAGTGCCACTGATTCACCGTGGAGCTTGGTTCTCTTGCAGTGCTACTGGTTCACTGTGGAGTTTGGTTCTCTTGCAGTGCCACTGGTTCACTGTGGAGTTTGGTTCTCTTGCAGTGCTACTGATTCACCATAGTTTGTTTATCTTGCAGTGCCACTGATTCACCATGGAGTTTGGTTCTCTTGCAGTGCCACTGATTCACCGTGGAGCTTGGTTCTCTTGCAGTGCTACTGGTTCACTGTGGAGTTTGGTTCTCTTGCAGTGCCACTGGTTCACTGTGGAGTTTGGTTCTCTTGCAGTGCTACTGATTCACCATAGTTTGTTTATCTTGCAGTGCCACTGATTCACCGTGGAGCTTGGTTCTCTTGCAGTGCTACTGGTTCACTGTGGAGTTTGGTTCTCTTGCAGTGCTACTGGTTCACTGTGGAGTTTGGTTCTCTTGCAGTGCCACTGGTTCACTGTGGAGTTTGGTTCTCTTGCAGTGCTACTGATTCACCATAGTTTGTTTATCTTGCAGTGCCACTGATTCACCGTGGAGCTTGGTTCTCTTGCAGTACCACTGGTTCACCATGGAGTTTGGTTCTCTTGCAGTGCCACTGGTTCACCATGGAGTTTGGTTCTCTTGCAGTGCCACTGGTTCACTGTGGAGTTTGGTTCTCTTGCAGTGCTACTGATTCACCATGGAGTTTGGTTCTCTTGTAGTGCTACTGATTCACCGTGGAGTTTGGTTTTCTTGCAGTGCCACTGATTCACCGTGGAGCTTGGTTCTCTTGCAGTGCTACTGGTTCACCGTGGAGTTTGGTTCTCTTGCAGTGCTACTGATTCACTGCGGAGTTTGGTTCTCTTGCAGTGCTACTGGTTCACCATGGAGTTTGGTTCTCTTGCAGTGCTACTGGTTCACCATGGAGTTTGGTTCTCTTGCAGTGCTACTGGTTCACCGTGGAGTTTGGTTCTCTTGCAGTGCTACTGGTTCACCGTGGAGTTTGGTTCTCTTGCAGTGCTACTGATTCACCGTGGACTTTGGTTCTCTTGCAGTGCTACTGATTCACCGTGGAGTTTGGTTCTCTTGCAGTGCTACTGATTCACCGTGGAGTTTGGTTCTCTTGCAGTGCCACTGATTCACCGTGGAGTTTGGTTCTCTTGCAGTGCTACTGGTTCAACGTGGAGTTTGGTTCTCTTGCAGTGCCACTGATTCACCGTGGAGTTTGGTTCTCTTGCAGTGCTACTGGTTCACCGTGGAGTTTGGTTCTCTTGCAGTGCTACTGATTCACCGTGGAGTTTGGTTCTCTTGCAGTGCCACTGATTCACCATGGAGTTTCGTTCACTTGCAGTCCCACTGATTCACCGTGGAGCTTGGTTCTCTTGCAGTGCTACTGGTTCACTGTGGAGCTTGGTTCTCTTGCAGTGCTACTGGTTCACCATGGAGTTTGGTTCTCTTGCAGTGCCACTGATTCACCATGGAGTTTGGTTCTCTTGCAGTGCTACTGGTTCACCGTGGAGTTTGGGTTGTGTCGACAGAATGGTGCCCTTAGGGCATTTGGAGCAGGACTTCTCTCTTCCTTTGGGGAGCTGCAAGTATGTGTCCTCACAAGCGCAAGTTATGGGAACAAACCTCAGTCAATTTTAATAGTTTCATATATACATCCATATATTCGCAAGTCTGACATACATATTCAGCAGACGCATGCACACATCCATGCATGCACAAGCACAAACACACACACAGACATACACAAAGATACTTCTATTTGTATGCACGTACGTATGTACGTACGTACGTACGTACGTACGTACTTACGTATGTACATATGTATTTATTTATATACATGTCTGCATGCATGCCTGCACATATGCACATCCTCTCTTTTCTCTACAGCAGTTTACTAAATGGTCAGTTACTGACACTTTAGCATGGTTTAAATGTCTGCTATCTTGTAAAATAATCTTGACAAATAGTCAGTTATATTTACACATTGATATAATTCATACATTCATTATATTTTACATGGCATTACTTGGTCAATGACTACAATGAGTTGATTGACATCTGCCAACAGTATTGCCTGAGTGACAAACCGGAGGTACGTCCTTTTGACCCTGCGAAGACTGCAGAGCAGAAGTACCCAATTACTGAGTACCAACCCGTCTACTATGTGGCAGAGAGCTTTGAAACAGCCAAGGTGAAAGTTAGGTGAGGCAAATTACTTATTTTTTTAAATGTACTTAGTGTAATTTAGAAAAGCAAAAAAGAATTGTTTAAAAGATCTAAAAACTTAATTAATTATATTGCAATTATCTGTCTGAGATAATTGGATATGGCATGTAAGGTAAAGAGATATGCTTTTGTGACACTGCAGTGTATGACTAATTTTACTGTATTTTTAATTAAATACTTACCTACACATTAAATATAAAAATTTCAACGACAGTGTAAATCAGATTTTTTATGTACTAACTACACAGTGCAACAATTTCTACACAGGAAAGAAGTAACTGGCTTTTTGAGAGTTCTGCCACCTTCAGTGTGTGAACCACCCTTGATACAAGTTGACAGATATCTGCCTGTTCTATTTTGAAAAATATGCTGCTGGCATTTACACAGTCATCAGATTATTTTGTCAATCAGTTATTATCTTTAAGTGAATTAGGCTCCCCTTTATCTAATCCTACATTACACCATCTGGGTCTATCATGATTATATATGTTGACTCAATAAATATACACTCATCCAGATGTTTTAGACTTTCAGTTGTTGAAGGCGTTGTATAAACGTTGTTGTTCTTTGTGAGCAGTCAGTTTGCGGCGACGATCCAGCGCACGTTCAGCGTGCGCTACGACCCATACACTCAGAGCGTGCAGGTGATCAACACTATGAATCAGGTCACATCCTTCACCACAGACATCATAGGTATGACACAGAGTGATGGCTTCACATGTGCATCATTGGTACTCAACTATATTCATGCCAAAATTTTAATGTCTGAAAATAATTTATTTATAACTTTGTTAAAATTCCCTCCTAAATTCGTTCACCCCATTGTTAATTGTTAATTGTTAATCAAGTTCGTTGATATTCATATTTCAAGTGTGTGAATAGTTTTAGTAATATGAACAGTCGGTTTAACAAAAGAGGGCACACTTTTGTTGAAATCTTTGAAAGAGTTGACATTGATCGTTAGATCGGGTAACTTGTGAAAGTGTCAAGTCAAGTTTATTCTCTAATACCATACAATGATGTATAAGATAAATACCCAGAGTACTTGAAAGTACTCAAAACATTGTAAAATAATAAGAACAGTCAATGTTAGTTAAACTTATCAATTATGATTTTATCAATTTACAAATTCTTATTAGTTTATTTAAACTATGAATAGTAAACAGCACAGAGAAATTTAAAGAATTAGGGTGATTAATAAAATATCTAGTCAGAAATCTATTTCTTTGGTCTCTTAAAGTGTTACATTGAAACAATATATGAAATTCATCCCCAATCTCATTTCTATTACACAAAGTTCAATACCTTTAATTTCTATCAATATTGAACCATCTGCCTGTTTCAATAGGCTGTTTTGTGTTACCCTGCCTAAATTGAGTAAAAACAATTCTTAATCTCTCCAGTAACAATGTTAAGTATGGTTCAAGCTCGAATACTGCTTTAAATAATATTTAACTAATATTTCATTATTCGTGAAATATAAATAGTTAAGTTGTAATTATGCATGTAGCATACTGTAATTATTTGCTTCTTGTTATATTTATGGGCAAGGGTTATAAGTGACACACTTCTTTTTGCCCTTTTCAACATCAAGACTGTGGTTTATATTTTATGTTTGGCTATTTTTTGTGTTGTGTTGTTATTGAAATAAAGACCTGACTGACAAATATTCTATAGGTAATACATTTATCATTGTGAAATACAGTCGAACCTCGGTTCATGGTCACCCTGATAGTACAGTCAACCCGCCATTATGGTCACCCTGGTAATACAGTCACCCTGCCATTACAGTCACCCTGGTAATACAGTCACCCCGCCAGTATGGTCACCCTGGTAATACAGTCACCCCGCCATTATGGTCACCCTGGTAATACAGTCACCCTGCCATTATGGTCACCCTGATAGTACAGTCACCCCTAATTATGGTCACCCTGGGACAGTCCCAAATGATTTCCACAGTAAAAGATAGGACGTTAGTCCCACTAATCTGGTCACCTCGCTATTCAGGAATACGGTCAGTAATCCAGTGCAAAACGTCGAGATTGCCCGCAGATTAACCCCGCACTTTCAGTCAGTCCCAGCCGGGAAACCAATATTTGGCGGCTGCAATGGCAAGTAGTCCCGGGCCGGCCGCCTTTCCATCAAAGGCTAATGGAGGCTAATCAAAGGCAATCTCAATGAAGCCATGCATGTGACCAATTAACTTCAGAAAACAATGCAAGAAGCCAGACACCAGTCATTTTAGTTAACACTTTGAAGGCAAATTCTTAGGCCTAAGCTTAGCGGCTGAGTAAATTTTATTGAAAAACACGGCGCCATCGACAGTTCGGTCATCGACACTAACAACAGGACACCATACATTACTAGTGACTAACCCCAGTTGTTCCCAGTCGGGGTTATCCACTCCAAGTTTGAATAGATCGTCTGGAGTGTCAACAATGATGTGTTTGTGCCTGTCGTGCTCCTGCTCGTGAAGGAGGCAGTGAATCCCCCCTTCCCTTGTGAAGACAGTGAAGAACACACAACATGTCTTTGCAGTAGCGGAATGTCCTGTACCACACAGATGAGATGTCAATAGCCTTATGTCATATTATACAAAGCCATACAACTTTTGTCCTTTTTCGCAGAATGTCGACCATATCCGGTCAAACTAATTTAATATTTTGTCCGACCATTTCATTAAAATGAAATAGCATATCAGCCTAAACAAGCTATCATGTTATAGTGGATACCAGACAGGTTTGATTTTTCCCTAAATAATTCTACATCAAGAAGAACAAAGAAATTGAATTGAGGAAGGTCCATAAAGAGGAGATAGCTTTAACAACCAAACACATGACTTACTACTTAGTCTTAGATCTGGCTGCGATAGTAGTCAATGTCTAATGAAATAAAATAATATTCATTGACCGCAATATCTCACCTATAACCATCACAAATGCCAACAGCCAGACTAGAAATAACGGATAAATGCACTGGCTTCATATTTAATCAATTATGCAACAAGAGAAAATTCAGTTTATATAAATCTGTTGGAATCTTTGTCAGAATGTTGTAGGCTGTAATAATAATAATAAATGTTTCATAATATTCATAATAAACCTTATAAATATGCATGTCATCTTCCCAAGGGTCATGAGTTTAAAACAAAAATGTACAAGTAAATACAGTCCTGCTTCAAATTAAATAATTACAAATATTATTTTAAATTGCAGTATTTTCTAAAAAAATTCAAATAATTCAAATGCTTAGTTTAGTGGCTTAAGAAATATATGGTAAAATACATAACAATAGGTCAACTAAAATAGTCCAGTTAAAATGCTGTTGAATCAACATGAATGTTCACAACGTTTGTTGCAGGAGAAATGAGTCGCCTGCAAGATGCTCTCAAGAAGCTTGCCTGCAACTGAGAGAACCGAGTGGGAGAAGACCACCATTTCTGTCAATCTACTGGAATTGTGATCTATCCAGTTGTTGCTTGTTGGTGGGAATGTTATTCTTGCATTAATAGTTTCTAAAACAAATTCCTTAATTCCTATGCCAATTAACCAGGGGATTGACGTGCTTTACATCAAGTATATTAATATGTGGTTAGATTAATCATCATATAAAATTTAGTAGACATAAATTTTTGTTCTTGTTACAATGTGCTCAGAATTAAGAAAATATTGTGTAGCACTAATGATATGATGTACAGGTAGTTATTAAAATGCAATGTCCATCGCAGAATAGCTGCATACTTTCAGTATGATACACCTGTATAACACTTTAAAAACACCACATATACATTCCTTGGCATGGTTATACACACACGCACACTTGCACACACATACATGCACACAAAATTATCCATGCATGCATGAGCTGGGATGTGTAAGAACGTCTTTGTAATTTAAGTTCTATGATATTAAGGTTACAATGCGTCATGTCAGCATTCGTTCAATACAGTTTCAACCTACTGAGTTCAGTGTCTGTAGTTCAGTGTCTGCAGTTCACTGTACTAAATGCACTGCTTTCTGTGTTTGTATGTGTATTGCGTATGTTTTATGTATGGGGAAAGCCAGTTGTTTGACGTGGTGTTTGTGTATATTTGAACACTCAGGAGAAAGGTTGACTTAAACAACATATCACTGTTACGTAGACAAATAAAATATCACCTCCTGCTAGTTACAGTTCTTGAAAGATGTGGTTGTATCACATATTAATATAGAAGGGCTAAATGTGTGTCTGGGGTGATTATGATTATAATTACACACTCATTACAATTGTTTTTGAAATGTTTTAAATAAATTTAAATGTGAAATATTGGCCATTGAATAAGATTCCAGTAATCGGAATATGAAACTATGGAAAATGCGTAAACCCCCCTTTCTACTACTTTCTACCCGCTGTCCTGGATGTCTAATTCTCTCACAACAGGTTTTACAGCAAAGATGAAATCGTAAAACTTTTTTTCGGAGGTATATATTTACATATTTAATATTTCAGCAGTATCATATTTGAACATGCTGTTGTCTAATTAAGCTAAATGTTATGTTGTATATTCATACTTGAACAATGGGTAATGGGAAATATTGTTTGTTAACACTGTGTGTGTATGGCGAGGTTTTATGTATTATGGTTATGGTGTATATGGAACATGTTATGTGGAGATTCCTGGTAAAGCTGGTAATTACAAATGTCTAAAAATGTGTTTGATATGTCCAGACCCTCTGACATCACAAATGAGCAACATTGATACAATTATAATACTGTGTTTTAAGATGTCAATATTATTTGGATATTCATGAGTAATTCAAGTATCTTGTTTTTGTAAGGCAGACCTGTGGAATACACACAATGTAGTGGATTTTCTATAACAAAAATTCTGATGACAATCTTGTCTGACAGAAGTGTCTTACACTGTAGAACACTTCTGTCAAAGTATATAATGTGAGTAATCATTGTGGTTATTATGCTAAATCTTGTACTTGTCTTTAGCAACATGAAATAAATATGTGTGCATCAAATACAGAGTTCCATGATAGTTGTTACAGATTTTAACTCATTTGACTGTAGTGTCCTCACTCTAAAGGTGCTGCAAATACAGTGTCCTTACTCAAACTAATGTCCTGCAATCACAGTGTCTGTACTTAAGCTAATGGTCCTGCAATCACAGTGTTCTTACTCTAACTAATGGCCTTGCAAACACGGTGACCTTTCTCAAACTAATGTTCCAGCAAACATAATGCCCTTACTCAAACTAATGGTCCTATGATCACAGTATCCTTACTCAAACTAATGGTCCTACAATCACAGTATCTTTACTCAAACTAATGGTCCTACAATCACCGTATCCTTACTCAATCTAATGCCATTAAGTATGAATATGGATACTGTGGTTGTAGGACCATTAGTAATGGTCCTACAATCACAGTATCCTTACTCATACTAATGGTCCTACAATCACAGTAACCTTATTCAAACCTGCAGTCAGAATTAATGTCCTTAAATTACTCAACGAATGGTCTTGCAATCACAACATTACAGGTCATTAGTCACAGTCATTGTTCTAAAACAGTCGTGTCCTAAAATGTTGTGTACATGCAAACACAAACACAATAGGTACTTTATTCAAAATGCATATACATTGTCTGCACTCAAACTGCACGGTCCTCACTATTTATGTCTTTTTCATAATTTATGTTTGTCCTCAATGTCAATAAGCCAATGGCTTCCTCGTAAAGTCGCATTCTTGGAGCCTGAAGTTGAAGCTTCGGATGGCAATCTAGTTTTGCTTATCCGACTCTCACTCGTCTTCGTGAATTCCCCAAGAAGAGGATAGAATTTGAATTGAGAATCAGAGATATAAAACCTAACATAATAGTGATAAATGAGGTAAAACCTAAAAACCCAAAATGTCTAGTTACCACTGAACAGCTCTCGCTAGAGGTATATAAAATATTTTCCCATAATATTGAAAACCAAGAAGGGAGAGGAATCATAATATATATTGAAAATTCCTTACCAGCAGATAAAGTTAATCTGAACACATCATTCAAGGAATGTCTATTTGTAGAATTAAAACTTACAAATAAAAGAAAACTTCTATTTGGATGTATTTACAGAAGTGATGCTGGGTCAGATGAAAAGAATGAAGAACTTATAAATATGATTAAAACAACATCACCGTTAAATTACTCACACATTATAACTGTAGGAGATTTCAACCTCCCTGACATAAATTGGAAAAATTGGACGACAAAATCTAATAATCCTATCAACCTAAATTTTAAATTTGTAGAATGTTTAAGAGATGCATTTATGTCTCAACATGTGACAGACCCAACCAGAGGCAGAGGCTCAAATAACCCAAATGTTTTAGATTTAATTCTGTCAAATGATGAAGACACATTAGGAAGAAGCGACCACTGTATATTAACTTTTGAAATTCTGTGTACAATCAAACTAATTACACTAAAAGAAGAAAGTATTACAAAAATGTAGATTTTGATAGAATGAGGATTGAGTTTTCAAAAATAGATTGGAAAACCAAATTTAAGGATTCAGACACTAATGTAAACAGACAATGGGAAATCCTAAAGACAGAATTAAAACTACTGGAAGAAAATACGTACCACAAATAGAAATCTCTAACCACAGGAAGGGAAACTTTCCCCTGAATGCCAAAACCAGAAAGCTGGCATATAATCTATTTTTAGGCATAAAAATAAATTATAGACAAGATATATGGAAACAAGAGATGGGAAGAAATATTTAGAGTACTGCAAAATTAGAAAAAAAGTCAGAGCTTTAACACGAAAACTTTGAAAGGAGTTTGAAAGAAATTTAGCTAATCAAACCCAAAAGCCTTCTGGCAATATTGTAAATCCAAAACTACCATCAAACCAGGAATTGGTAAATTAAATATAGATCCAACCAAATCCTAAATCCAACACTACAACAGTTGATGGGGAAAAAGCAAATATTCTTGCAACCTACTTCACTAGTGTGTTTACAACTGAAGAACCAGGGGAAATACCAACTATACCAAGAGTTGAGACTAATACAACAATGGAAGAGTTAACGATAACTGAAGAACCAGGGGAAATATCAACTATACCAAGAGTTGAGACTAATACAATGATGGAAGAGTTAACAGAAACTGAAGAACCAGGTGAAATAGCAACTATACCAAGAGTTGAGACTAATACAACGATGGAAGAGTTAACAATAACTGAAGAACCAGGGGAAATACCAACTATACCAAGAGTTGAGACTAATACAACGATGGAAGAGTTAACAATAACTGAAGAACCAGGGGAAATACCAACTATACCAAGAGTTGAGACTAATACAACGATGGAAGAGTTAACAATAACTGAAGAACCAGGGGAAATAGCAACTATACCAAGAGTTGAGACTAATACAACAATGGAAGAGTTAACAGTAACTGAAGAACCAGGGGAAATAGCAACTATACCAAGAGTTGAGACTAGTACAACGATGGAAGAGTTAACATTAACTGAAAGCAAAATATTATTGGCATTGAAAAGTCTAAATATAAATAAATCCCCTGGTCCAGATGAGATAGGAGCCAGGCTACTGTTGGAACTTTCGAAATCAATCTCGCACCCATTACGTACAATATTTGAAACATCAATAAAACCAGCTAGTATCCTGAACGATTGGAAAGAAGAGAAAATTTCATCTATTTATAAAAAAGGAAACAAGTCGTTAGCAAGCAACTACTGCCCAGTAAGCATTACAAGTATTTTATGTAAATGCATAGAAAGAATCATTAGAAACCATATTATTGAATATATGAAGGAAAACTTGGGACTCAACAATGGAAATTACACAGATGTCATTTATGTGGACTTCCAAAAAGCTTTTGACATGGCACCGCTTAAGAGGTTAATAAATAAATTATATAGCTACAACATTAGTAATGAATTAATAAATTGGATCGAAGCATTTCTTACAGACAGAAAACAAAAGGTGGCTGTAAATGGTAAAGAATCGAAATGGCACAATGTAACTTCTGGGATACCCCAGGGTTCGGTTATAGGACCGTTACTTTTTGTACTATACATAAACGACCAACCAGAACTAACTATGTATGATACATTTCTATTTGCAGATGACATCAAGATATTTAGAACTATTACTGATAAAAACGACCAGGGCACTTTACAAGATGACCTAGATACCTTAGAGCAGTGGAGCAACAAATGGTTACTAAAATTTCATTCAAGCAAATGTAAACACGACTATTGGAAATAATAACATTGGAGAAATCAAATATTCTATGACACTTAACAACTCCATATGTCCACTCGACACAACTGAAAAACAAAACGACTTAGGGGTTATTATAGACACAAAGCTATCCTTTGATGACCACATTAACCAAGTTGTAAACAAAGTAATAAAGATGACAAAAATAATTCGTAGAACTTTTCAATTTCTTGACAAAGATATGTTCTTGCCATTATATAAAACAATGGTAAGAACGCATCTTTACTATGCAATAGCGGTATGGTTTACAAAACACACATTATTGCAATAGAAAACGTCCAAAGAAGAGCAACAAAAGAATTACCAGTGATGAGAAACTTAACTTATATAGAAAGATTAAAATTATTAAAACTTCCCTCATTATCATATAGACTTCTACGAGGCGATGATTGAATTTTTTTAAATTATGCATAATCTATACGACATTGAATCTTCACCTAAACTCTTAAAATAGAGGGCACACTCTAAAATTATTTACTCAAAGAGCAAAAAAAAATTAAAAAAAATGCTTTTCCCATCAGAGTGAATGAACCTTGGAATTCCCTCCCGGAAACAGTCGTTCAAGCAAAATCTTTAAATACTTTTAAAAACTGACTGGACCAATTCTGGTCCAATCAGGAAATTCTGTATAATTTCGAAGCACCATTAAAAACAGGGACCGGAATTCTTAAATTAGTAATAGACGAAGAAGATCTGATCATTGAGGAGTCACAAGAATCCTGCGATCAGAACCATCTTAAGGTAAGGTAGGTAAGGTAAGGCGTGGAATCGTAGGCAAAAAAATTCGCCCCACTCTTCGTCTCTGGTAGCAACAGCCAGATAGAAAAACATTGTAGGGCGATTGACTTTGCCTAGTGGAATCGTTGTTTCCCACCGTCACTACTTCATTTTGTGTAGGTGTTCCCGCTCACCAGCAGCCAATAAGCGTCATTATCGAGATGCTACACTAAAATGTTTGCCTGATTTAAATTTTCAGTCTGACAGTTGTATCAATATAATTAAAATTTAGAGTTAGTTCGAATTGCATCGTATCAACTGATTAAAATGTACTCTTATTTTATGAATTAGCCAAATGCCCGGATGACATCGTAGTTAGCTAATTATGTATGCGCCCAGAATGTGGGTGCATACATAATTTCCGTCACAATGAAAAGTACACAGTGTATCCAGGCGATGACGTGTGCGACAAACGGTGGCGCCACAGCTCGGAGCCTGGATAATCGAGGCTAATGGCAATCTTGTTAAATAGTGTGAAACAATGCAGTAGATGACGCCACTGTCGACATTACAGGCACTCAGTTTACCGAGATGCCGCATAGTGTGGCAACACTATGCCTACACAGACGGTGGAACGCGTAAAGCCCGTCTTACACTTCTTAGTCCAGCGGATAGGTGGAAAGATTGTGCACTTTTTGATAAAAGCAAGACACTTGGCTCATCTATTCTACATACCAAAGGAACCGATTTAAAGATTGGAGGCATTCCAGATTTTGCTGCGCTCAGAAATTACGAAAATTTTTCGCAGCATTCATTTTCCCCATATCTAAATAACTGCGTTACCTAGAGCTATAATTTTTGTGTCTAAATATAGGTTTTATGGATCAAAAATTCCAATTGTTTTACTTTTGAACTTCTCTGATATTCATATCCGCCATTTTTAAAGATGGCGGTCGTCAATACAAATGTCCCGATATCTTAACAACTACGTCACGTAGAGTCATAATGTTTATGGTTTTGTATAGATTGGTGGATAGCGATTTCAAAAGTGTTACGTTTGCCCTTCATTTATATACCCACCACTTTTAAAGATTAGCGCCCGTCAAAGCCTATTATTCACATATCTTAAGAACGACATAACCTAGAGCCACAGAGTTGATGTCACAGTATAGGTTTTTTTAGATGCGATGATTTCAAATATATTACTTTTGACCTTCGTTGACTTTCAGATATACGCCATTTTGAAAGATGGTGCTCAACAAAGCCTGTTATCCCCATGTCTTAAGATCTACATATCCTAGAGCCTTGAAGTTGATGTCAAAATATAGGTTATCAGGTGCGACAATTTTAAAGGTGTTACTTAGATATTCTTTAAAACGGGCAAAGTTACTTCAAACTTTAGCTTAATTACGTTATAGTGATGCCTACGCCCTAAATCCATACCAAGGATTCCCAAACAGTTCACACATCCCGCTGACATCCACCGCATTTGCACAGCATTGTGCAACACAGGTTGGCTTTTAAACACCGACACTGTCCTCTGCAGCCTTTCGTGCAGCCACACTTGATGATCCACGGCAAGCTGTACTTGCAGGTGGAAGTGTTATCCACTGCACTTCTCATTCAGGCACGTCCCCCTTTCGAGTCCAGCCGAAATCTACTGGACTGGGCAGGTGTGGTGCTTTCAGCGGTGCCTGGCCCTAGCCTGGTAGCATACTGGGAGCAGGTGTTGCATGAGGGCATCCTGCGTTGGTTGAATCTTCTCGATCTCCCTTCCTTTCTGCCTGAAGAGGACCTGTCTGGCGCGGTTCACATCGTCCTCAGAACTGCCCCAGTCGTATAGTACAACAACGTACCCCTCGATGGTTGGTAGAACTTCTCTCAGGATAGCCGCCGAGGTTTGCCTCTTCCAGCGAAACACGATGTGGTATCACACCCGGTCAGTGCATGGAAGACAGGCAGTGCTTTGCACCTGTCAACACCAAGCACGTGTGCAGTAGCAGTTGCATTGATATATCGGAATGATTTCCCTGTACCAATCGCTACAACAAGACTTTCACAGCCAAGTCTGCGAGCAAAGCTGACAGCTAGTACGACAACGTCAGTATCAACAGTTAGTACGACAACGTCAGTGTCAACAGCTAGTACGACAACGTCAGTATCAACAGTTAGTACGACAACGTCAGTTTCAACAGTTAGTACGACAACGTCAGTATCAACAGCTAGTACGACAACGTCAGTATCAACAGTTAGTACGACAACGTCAGTGTCAACAGTTAGTACGACAACGTCAGTATCAACAGCTAGTACGACAACGTCAGTATCAACAGTTAGTACGACAACGTCAGTATCAACAGTTAGTACGACAACGTCAGTGTCAACAGTTAGTACGACAACGTCAGTATCAACAGCTAGTACGACAACGTCAGTATCAACAGTTAGTACGACAACGTCAGTGTCAACAGTTAGTACGACAACGTCAGTGTCAACAGTTAGTACGACAACGTCAGTATCAACAGTTCTTATGACAATCTTCTGTCTTCCCTACTTGACACCATCCGCAGTATGCAACAGCGTCCTGGTATCCGCCTCTTCGTGTGTACACGGTGATAACCACTCCACGTTAGTTGCCTCTGAGCACAGCACCTCGTGTCCATGTGTGATCACCTCGTGTCCATGTGTGATCACCTCGTGTCCATGTGTGATCATCTCGTGTACATGTGTGATCACCTCGTGTCCATGTGTGGTCACCTCGTGTCCATGCGTGATCATCTCGTGTCCATGTGTGATCACCTCGTGTCCATGTGTGATCACCACCTAGCCAGGAAATGTTTCGGCAGTCACTCGTTCACTTAGCAGGTTAAATATTCCTGTCTTGTTGTCTTTCTCTCGCAAGAACTCTGGTCAGTTTGCAGGTAACTTCCTTCGACCCTCAACCCGTCTCCCTGTCCCGTTCCCTCCTTCTCTCCGTCTGGAGGTCTTGAGGCTGTCAGGTCTGTACACATCAAACACGATGTCAACACGACAAACAGAACCGACCAACTGTCTCCTGGTGTGTTCCATGCATAGTCATCGAACGTCTCAGACATAGCAGTCTTAGATATATTAATAAGAGCTGCGCCAACAATGATGATCATGTTAGCTTCCCTCTGCGAGCAGGCACTGCCACTGTGCGGCACCAGGTATTCCAGGCACTGAAGCAGGTCAGTGTTTGTACCGAGCCTCATGTTGTCGTAGTCTGACAGTGACAGGGGAAATGAATAATTCTCATGTTGGAAACAAATCATCGAGATCATCGTCGCGTACTTGGCAGGCGATGTACAATGTCGAAAACAAGTTGCGGTCATGTTTTAAGAACAACAACTGTTGTTGTGCAGGTGATTTTCGTTTCTCAAGATGTCGACTGAAGAGACGCAGGTTGTTCTTTGGGATTGTTTCGTTGACCGTGTTTGTGCGGTCCACCAGACGTTTCTTAAAGAACTCCTTGCGTTGGTTTTCTCCAAGTGTCAACAACTGTTGCCTCTGCGACCACACGTGTGTCAAGAACTAGGAGATCTCCACTGGTATCCCAGAAAGGGTTGCCCGTCTCCTTCATAGTCGTGATCAGAGACTTCACATCTTTGATGAAAGCCGCCTGCGCCTAAAGAAACACAGACAAGATTCTGGTAAGAACCACTGTAATAAACAGTCGCTAAGACACAAGAACGGATAGATGAAGCTAGAACAGGTGTATGTCTTAATTGGATAGCATGTGCACACACAGGATGTTCACAAGCAAGGGTCTCATTTTCCGTGGCCATTCACCCACATACACTCTTTGTAATACAAGCCAAAACAACTTGCTGTGATAAGATAATGGAGTAATGAGCACTTTCACTAGGCAGCAAACGGCGCTATATAAGACCACACATTATTGTTGTACCTGGCTTGTCCTCGTGGTGACTGGGTTGTCCTCGTGGTGACTGGCTTGTCCTCGTGGTGACTGGGTTGAGTTGCAACTTCTGTCTTTTCCAACCCACGGAGACACTCGTTGACAACCCGGGCCATTTCAGGTCCAACCACCATCCACATTAGTATTACACTGCACGGTAGACAAAACACGGTAGACAAAACATTCAAGTGAAATTATGTACCTTGATTCGACAGCGTCTTGGAGTGAGTTCGTCGGGTGTTCGCTAGGTGGCTGTCACTGGCAGGCAACATCTTCCATAACACAACGCCAACTCGGGATTAATGGTTTGCTCTATATAGACGGGGTGGTTTTACCTCCAGGGGCAGTGATTACCTATTGGGGGTATTTTCACATATGATTTCACCATATAACATGCGCACACAAACCATGAACAAGAGTGACTTTGTTCGTGGTTTCATACTGGAGAATCTTTATTGTGGCCATATATGGTATGGAGAAAATGGCGAATATGAATGTCGGAGAAGATAAAAAGTAACATATTTGAAATCGTCGCATCCAAAAACCTATATTTTCATATCAGTTGCATGACTCTAGGTGATGTAGTTCTTAAGATATGCGGATAACATGCTTTGTCGGGCGCCATATTTCAAAATGGCGGATATCTGAATGTCAATGAAGGTCAAAATTAATATATTTGAAATCGTCGCATAAAAAAACCTATATTTTGACATCAACTTTGTGGCTCTAGGTTATGAGTTCTTAAGATATTGAATAATAGGCTTTAACGATCACCATCTTTAAAAATGGCGGTTATATGAATGTCGGCGAAGGTCAAATGCCCACAAATGTAAAAAAAAATACATGCAAATTATCTTTGACCCCTAAAACCTATTCATGGACATCAAAATTATGGCTCTACGTGTCGCAATTATTAGGATATGGTAAAATTGAATTTGCCGGCCATTTAAAAAAAATGGCTGCCATTTCAAAATGCAGCAAAATATGGAGTGCCTCCAATCTTCAAAATGGTTTCCTTGGTATATAGAATACATGTGCGAAGTGTCTTGCTTTCATCAAAAAGTGCACAATTCCGCCATTTATCTGCATCTATCTGCTGGACTATCTTAAGTTGCCAACATGTTGGCGACTACTTTTTCAGTTGGCAACTCAAATGTAGTCGGTATGTGTGTGTTCTCCAACAACAGTTGGCAAAACATTTTGTGGACATCTGCCATCTGAAAAATCGGTCGACCGACGGTCGGCCGATGGGTAGTTAAACTAGACTAACGGTTGGCAACTACAAGTCGGTACGTGTGTGGCGGGCTTTAGAGTTTTTGTCAACATCAACTAGATCGGTGACTATCCCTCAAAATATGCACATTTGATGTTACCGCGCGCGCGTGCGTATGTGCGTGCGTGCGTGCGTGCGTGCGTGCGTGCGTGCGTGCGTGCGTGCGTGCGTGCGTGCGTTCGTTCGTGCGTTTATATATCACCATCAAAGGTGAATTGCAGCTAACGCCTTTTCTGTTCACCCTTCGCAGTTCTTTCGTGGTTTTTGTTATTGTTCGCCGTCACTTAATTGTGAAGTGTGCAGTACGTTTCTTGCCCGCAGTCACCGCCGTAACCGCGACATCGACAAAAACATTCTCGTCGTCCGTCTAAGTGACAGTCTGTCGTTAATTTGCTGGAGAAGTGAGCGCGGTCGTAGCGCCGAATTCCAAGAAGTAGCGATACATTTTTAATGTGACTGACCGAGTTGAACCGGTCTTTGTTTTTCTCAAATGTCAGACTACACGCGCGGCCGCTAGGGGATGTTGTTGCACCGATCGACCGACACGTGCTGAGTGCAAGCGGTTGACACAGTGGTGACACCCTCAATGCCGAGAAAGACAAGGGTGATAAAAACGACGAGAAGGACAAGGGCGATGAGTACGACGAGAAAGACAAGGGTGATGAGTACGACGATAAAGACAAGGGTGATGAGTAGGACGAGAAAGACAAGGGTGATGAGTACGACGATAAAGACAAGGGTGATGAGTAGGACGAGAAAGACAAGGGTGATGAGTACGACGAGAAAGACAAGGGTGATAAGTACGACGAGAAAGACAAGGGTGATGAGTACGACGAGAAAGACAAGTGTGATGAGTAGGACGAGAAAGACAAGGGTGATGAGTAGGACGAGAAAGACAAGGGTGATGAGTAGGACGAGAAAGACAAGGGCGATGAGTAGGACGAGAAAGACAAGGGTGATGAGTAGGACGAGAAAGACAAGGGTGATAAGTACGATGATACAGACAAATCCGATGGAAACGACGAGAAAGACAAATGCGATGAGTAGGACGAGAAAGACAAATGTGATGAGTAGGACAAGAAAGACAAATGCGATGAGTGGGACGAGAAATACAAATGCGATGAGTAGGACGAGAAAGACAAATGCGATGAATGGGACGAGAAATACAAATGCGATGAGTAGGACGAGAAAGACAAATGTGATGAGTAGGACAAGAAAGACAAATGCGATGAGTGGGACGAGAAATACAAATGCGATGAGTAGGACGAGAAAGACAAATGCGATGCGTAGGACGAGAAAGACAAATGTGATGAGTAGGACAAGAAAGACAAATGCGATGAGTGGGACGAGAAATACAAATGCGATGAGTAGGACGAGAAAGACAAATGCGATGCGTAGGACGAGAAAGCGAGAAAGAAGAGGAAGATGAGATCGAAGGGCGATTGTCGAGGGCAACGCGATGGATAAAGTCGCCAACTGCAGCATTTACTATTCCATGATGACAGTTATCTTCAAAGAAACGTTTTATTTTAATTAATTTCACATTAGCGGCGCAGTAAGGCAAGACGGGTATTTAGCCGCAGTTAGCGTTTTGAGCTGCTCAAAAACCGGAAGGTATTTAGGAATGTTTAATCACCGCTTCGCTGTACGTTTTGTGTTGTTCGAGTCTGGTAAGCACTGGACGAATTGGACGCAGGTGCAGCGTAATTGTCTCAGTCTCGATGGCCGCTGGTCCCGGAGGCTAGTGGTCCATCCCCCATAGACGGATATCTTGAGCATCGCGCAATTTAAGTGTCCATCCACTTAGTTTCAATCTCACACCTGCGCTACCGATGCAAACACGCAAACGCAGTGTAAAGGGATATTATTGAGCAACTAATGAATTAAGTATTATGCAAAAAACCTACGAAAATGTATGCCCACAGCGATGGATGGAAGGCCTACGAGGTTTCGATGTAGTAACGGGGTTTGCGCAATGCAGAGCAGCTGGTAAAGTATGCGTGTGTTTCGTCGCTTTTACACCATATTGTATTAGGGGTCAGGCCACAGTTGACTTTCCTGTTGATTGTTTCTACGAATGTTAGGCGCATTAAATTGTGATATGTGAAATTAAGCAATTTATATGATGTGACATAAGCGCAACTGAGCAGGCAAATTAACAGGTTTGTTTGTAGAAGCTATTATCTGTGAAATAGAGCACTTTTGAGAGGTTAACAGGCGGAGGGATTTATGGGAATTTTTCAGCCATGGGCCACGTGGTCGCATGAATACATGGATAGTTTTGTAAACGTTGACGGGCATCGCACGTGTGGGGCGTTTTACAAGAGCTGAAGGTATGTGATTTAGACGAAACTTGGTCAGCAGGTCAATGAGATGATGGCAGTTGCTGTGATTTTTTTAATAATTTGTATGGTCAAGTTTTCTTATAATCAGACAAAACGTTAACATGGCCACCAATGCAATTTTGCACTGTGGTTTTACCTCATTAGTCTGTAGAGTTATGGAGGTCATGCCTCAGTTAGACTTCCTGGTGTGGTACAGACAAATGTAGTGCATAGTAAGTTTGGATGTAAGAAGTTTTTAAACATTCATATGACTTGATATAATATGTGCCTTTGAGCAGGGATATTGCCAGGTTTGCTGGTAGAAGCTGTTGATAATGAAATATTGGATGTTTAGATGATTTTAACAGGCGGAAGTATATTTGGGATTGTTTGGCCAGTAGACTCGCGTGCGCCGTAATTCGTGCCAATACTGGTAAACATCGACGGGTGTCGCGCATACAGGCATTTTTCAAGAGCTAGAAATGTACAATTTTGACAAAACTCGACCGGCACGTCAATGGGACGATGACAGCGACAGGTAAAAAGTTTTATAATTTTTGGTGGTCACGT
>OY759270.1:53226373-53276373 GCA_963662155.1 Lamellibrachia columna | reverse complement strand
GAATCCCCGCTGGACAACGCCTTACTGTGTCACGTACTGCGACCACACAATATGGATCACTACACGGCGATACCTCGCCATGTATACGTCAGGTCGAAGCAGTGGTCAAGGAAAAATCTACTCACAGCGTAGGATGGTCTGCGTTACCATCCGTCTCGTATAAGGTAACGTCCGTAGAATGCCATATCACTATCGGATGTTACGCAACTGTGATACATCGTATAACGTTATCAACGGGTGCATCGTGTATTGACATGTTGTGATTATCTTTATCAGGGAACCGACTGTTAGAACACATAGGCATACGGGTCTAAGACATATTCTATGCGCAGAGTATTGCCCACAAAATGGAAGAAAAGTGACTCAATTTCTAGACTGACTGTGTTCATCTCTTGCAAAAGACCACGTGGACGTGGCGATGAAACTGGACAGGAAGTTGCCGGTCACGATGACGTTGAGTTCAGGAATAGCGACGACATCGGGCAACAGTAACGCCCAGAACATCCCGGCCAAAGTTGCCGAAGTTTCCACCGAACTTCTGCGAAGTTTCCCGCACTCGAAACGCGTGGGAAACTACCTTCTCGGGAGAACGCTTGGGGAAGGATCTTTCGCCAAAGTCAAGGAAGGTCTACACACGTTGACCGGAGAAAAGGTACTGTTTTGTTCTGTTACTAAAAATGTATGTTGTTCTTCCTCGCCCCCCTCCTCTCGCTCCCCCTGTTGTTGCTGTTGTTGCTGTTGTTGCTGTTGTTGCTCTATCAGTGCCACCGACTCAGGGCCTTGCAAACTCTCTCACGCTGTGTGCCTAGCAGTATCATTATATCAACAAAATGCAATTTAAATAAACAAAGACAATTTCAAACTGATGACAAACGATGCCACGATCAACAATTAGGCGGGGCACAAAGTTACTATGCCCCACTGTCGTATCTCGTTCTGCTCGAGATTTGAACCCGATCGGGTCATACACAGCTGGGTGGCAGCATTGAAAAGGAACGTTCGGCAGGCTGGCTGGCTGGCTGGCTGGCTGGCTGGCAGGCTGGCTGGCTGGCTGGCTGGCTGGCTGGCTGGCTGGCTGGCTGCTACACACAAATACAGGGTTTGGGCGTTTCTTGCCGCTGGGCCCGGGGAAGTGTTAAGACTAATTATGATTAATGTTATAGCAGATGAAGTTAATGTTATAGCCTACAGATGAAGTTAATGTTATAACCTACAGATGAAGTTAATGTTATAACCTACAGATGAAGTTAATGTTATAGCCTACAGATGAAGTTAATGTTATAGCCTACAGATGAAGTTAATGTTATTACCTACAGATGAAGTTAATGTTATAGCCTACAGATGAAGTTAATGTTATAACCTACAGATGAAGTTAATGTTATAGCCTACAGATGAAGTTAATGTTATAGCCTACAGATGAAGTTAATGTTATAACCTACAGATGAAGTTAATGTTATAGCCTACAGATGAAGTTAATGTTATAGCCTACAGATGAAGTTAATGTTATAGCCTACAGATGAAGTTAATGTTATAGCCTACAGATGAAGTTAATGTTATAGCCTACAGATGAAGTTAATGTTATAGCCTACAGATGAAGTTAATGTTATAACCTACAGATGAAGTTAATGTTATAACCTACATATGAAGTTAATGTTATAACCTACAGATGAAGTTAATGTTATAGCCTACAGATGAAGTTAATGTTATAACATACAGATGAAGTTAATGTGATAACCTACAGATGAAGTTAATGTTATAACCTACAGATGAAGTTAATGTTATAACCTACAGATGAAGTTAATGTTATAACCTACAGATGAAGTTAATGTTATAGCCTACAGATGAAGTTAATGTTATAACATACAGATGAAGTTAATGTTATAACCTACAGATGAAGTTAATGGTATAGCCTACAGATGAAGTTAATGTTATAGCCTACAGATGAAGTTAATGTTATAACCTACATATGAAGTTAATGTTATAACCTACAGATGAAGTTAATGTTATAACCTACAGATGAAGTTAATGTTATAACCTACAGATGAAGTTAATGTTATAACCTACAGATGAAGTTAATGTTATAACCTACAGATGAAGTTAATGTTATAACCTACAGATGAAGTTAATGTTATAGCCTACAGATGAAGTTAATGTTATAGCCTACAGATGAAGTTAATGTTATAACCTACAGATGAAGTTAATGTTATAGCCTACAGATGAAGTTAATGTTATAGCCTACAGATGAAGTTAATGTTATAACCTACAGATGAAGTTAATGTTATAACCTACAGATGAAGTTAATGTTATAACCTACAGATGAAGTTAATGTTATAACCTACAGATGAAGTTAATGTTATAGCCTACAGATGAAGTTAATGTTATAGCCTACATATGAAGTTAATGTTATAACCTACATATGAAGTTAATGTTATAACCTACAGATGAAGTTAATGTTATAACCTACAGATGAAGTTAATGTTATAACCTACAGATGAAGTTAATGTTATAACCTACAGATGAAGTTAATGTTATAACCTACAGATGAAGTTAATGTTATAGCCTACAGATGAAGTTAATGTTATAGCCTACAGATGAAGTTAATGTTATAACCTACAGATGAAGTTAATGTTATAGCCTACAGATGAAGTTAATGTTATAGCCTACAGATGAAGTTAATGTTATAACCTACAGATGAAGTTAATGTTATAACCTACAGATGAAGTTAATGTTATAACCTACAGATGAAGTTAATGTTATAACCTACAGATGAAGTTAATGTTATAGCCTACAGATGAAGTTAATGTTATAGCCTACATATGAAGTTAATGTTATAACCTACATATGAAGTTAATGTTATAACCTACAGATGAAGTTAATGTTATAACCTACAGATGAAGTTAATGTTATAACCTACAGATGAAGTTAATGTTATAACCTACAGATGAAGTTAATGTTATAACCTACAGATGAAGTTAATGTTATAGCCTACAGATGAAGTTAATGTTATAACCTACAGATGAAGTTAATGTTATAGCCTACAGGTGATGGCGTTCTTTTTTAAACTTAATATTATGTATTAAAATTAACGATTAAAACAAATTCCATGCGGTCTTTCATGCAGGTCTTTCATACGGGAATTTTGCCCGTATGAGAGGCCTTAAAACCCCCTTGTTATTTTTAGCTTTGGGAGAAGGGTTTCTAATGCTATAGCGTGACCATTATTAGAACGTATGACGCTGGTGCCAGCAAAACACTAACCTAACCCTCTGAAAGCAGGGTATATCCGGTATTGTTTATTACGAAATTTCACATCAAACCACATTGACATTAAGATCGACCGACGCCAACAACCTACTTCAGTTATTAATAAATCCAGACAAATCGAATGTTAAAACGTGAACTATAATATCAGCCGGTCGAGTGAGTCAGCGAAAGCGGCCAGCCCAGAGGTGACATTGTCCCGCGGGCGACATCGCGGAAGGTACACACGACACTCTCAAATAGACAATGCGGCCAATGCGTCAACATTGTAACATTTACTCTGGATAAACATGTCTAGTTAATACGTATAGGCCTACATACGTATAGGCCTACACACGTATAGGTCTACATACGTATAGGCCTACATACGTATAGGCCTACATACGTATAGGCCTACACACGAAGGACAACGCCTGGTCGCGAATACTTCGGAGGGCGCTGAGGAGGCGTCTGTGGAATACGGATTAGGCATCCGTTGTCGGGGGAGACGAGTGTTTTGCGACCGCCTCGTTCTCCGGGGACGCGGCCTTGCTTGGCAACGAGGTAAACGGAACAGAGGTCCAGGCAGCAACAGTCGGTGCAAGTTTCACGGCAATGTACCAGTCTGGTCAAACCCTATCAGCGTTGTGATTGCCACATGAATTATAAAACAAGTCATTAGGCCGCAATGTGCACGGAGTTGAATTGTAGATTAGTGAGGTCAAATATGAATAAAACGGCGCCTTTGA
Organism: Lamellibrachia columna; assembly: GCA_963662155.1. NCBI lineage: Eukaryota > Metazoa > Annelida > Polychaeta > Sabellida > Siboglinidae > Lamellibrachia > Lamellibrachia columna. Next base: position 53,272,384 of record OY759270.1, on the reverse strand, counting down.
GATTCTTGGAACTTATCGATTAGTAGAGACCGGGGCTAGTTGTTATAATTTTCAGCTTAAGTCACTTTTTGTGAAAAGCATGATATATGCATTATGTCTGTCAACGTATGCATTAAATTCATTTCATGTTAAAAACATATACCATATCATTTATATTCCGTATTGTAGTTAGGTAGATATGGGAAGTTTCCCAGGCGCGGTGGATTGTAACAAATAACCCCGTAATTGGGTCAAGTTGTTACATCATACGGGGCACGTTGTTACAGCAAAGCAAGTGTCACGTGTACATGTTACTGCTGTTACACACAGTTATACATCTTATACACATTGTGAATAACAATGTAGGTGTTCACAGCTTCATATATTAAGCTTTTCATTTTCAGCTAACAAAGGTCACTCACCCCCCGGATTCCTACATAACAATCAATTGTGATTGGAATATAAATTATTGAGTGGAGTATGAAATAGTGAATGGCAGTATATATGATAATGTTCTGATAATGACTTTTGCGCGCCCCTGTTCACGATTATGTTTAATGATTCTGTTTGCGCCTCTGAGGCGTAGATCCAGAGAACCCCCTCTATGCGCCGTATCCGGCACAAATAGAATAAATATCGTCTCTCCGTCAGAGAGCAGCATAGCTTAGGCCCGCACGCTGGCATGTTGGACATAGTCCGTGTAACACACCTGCCTGCGGAGGTTTTTATTTAATTAGTAAGTGTTACTTAAAGATGGACATTTAAACTTGACATGTGTCTAAACTAACTGCAACGATGTAACCAAACTAGACACACCCAGGAATTAATATCTATGTAAGAAAAATTATAGTAACTTCCTTGAATAGACAATGTGATCATCGACATGTAGCTGATATGGTTAGGCCATGTCAGAAGGAGACCACGTGATCATATCACACTGGTGGCAGTGAATACGAAAGAGGATGGAAAACGACCCAGAGAACGATTAAGACAAGTATGGCAGGAGAACCTCGGTCAGCCGGGTACCACACTGGAGAACCTCGGTCAGCCGGGTACCACACTGGAGAACCTCGGTCAGCCGGGTACCCCACTGGAGAACCTCAGTCAGCCGGGTGCCACACTGGATAACCTCGGTCAGCCGGGTACCACACTGGAGAATCTCAGTCAGCCGGGTACCACACTGGAGAAGATCACCACTGAACAATTATACCTGGACCGAACTAAGTGACTCAATCCGATGACTTCCTCTGACAGACAAACGTCTGCACCGTAGTCTGTTGTTTGGTGAACTCAGTCTTACAACTATTGAGTGGACGTCTGTGGCCGCGAACAAATCCATCACGTATAAGATATATGTGTATATAATAAGACGAAAAAGGCTGCTTTGCGTGGTCCCTATCGTGGTCCCTATCGTGGTCCCTATCGAAAAGTAATTAAACAAGTCTACCCAAATTCGCTGATGGAATACATTAATTTTAAATAAACCAATAAAACATATTCTACAACTTGCTCGGTTTATAGCTTTCAGTGCTAATTATATACATGAAGCATGTACTGTGTGAACAGAGGCCACCGCCTGGCCATTCACTGTGTTCACTTTGATTACATAATCACATGAGGTAGACCAATTGGGGTGTACCTTGCAACCAGAGGTAGACCAACTGGGGTATACCTTGCAACCAGAGGTAGACCAATTGGGGTATACCTTGCAACCAGAGGTAGACCAACTGGGGTATACCTTGCAACCAGAGGTAGACCAACTGGGGTATATCTTGCAACCAGAGGTAGACCAACTGGGGTATACCTTGCAACCAGAGGTAGACCAACTGGGGTATATCTTGCAACCAGAGGTAGACCAACTGGGGTGTACCTTGCAACCAGAGGTAGACCAACTGGGGTATATCTTGCAACCAGAGGTAGACCAACTGGGGTATACCTTGCAACCAGAGGTAGACCAACTGGGGTGTACCTTGCAACCAGAGGTAGACCAACTGGGGTATACCTTGCAACCAGAGGTAGACCAATTGGGGTATACCTTGCAACCAGAGGTAGACCAACTGGGGTATACCTTGCAACCAGAGGTAGACCAACTGGGGTGTACCTTGCAACCAGGAGTAGACCAACTGGGGTGTACTTTGCAACCAGGAGTAGACCAACTGGGGTGTACCTTTCAACCAGAGGTAGACCAACTGGGGTGTACCTTGCAACTAGAGGTAGACCAACTGGGGTGTACCTTGCAACCAGAGGTAGACCAACTGGGGTGTACCTTGCAACCAGGAGTAGACCAACTGGCGTATATTTTGCATTTTGGCAGTTTATACGTAGACGAAATTGGTGTAGGACAAATGGAGGAACCCTTCGTTTTTGGTCAACGTTAGTCACAAGTGACCGACCGTGGTCTCCATCAGTCCACGCTGACATTTAGCACCAGACTCGGTCCGCGTTGTGCAGCTGACCGTGAAGCGTATCGATCAATACCTGCTATTGATCAGAACAGGAAGTCAATATTGTTGATATTGTGCCGTATAGAATTAGCAGTGTAAACATCAATATTGGCCTTACAGTAACAAGCACTAAGCAAGAGCGCCACTCGTTCTGTTTAAGCAACAATCATTGACAATACGATCAACGCTTGGCCAGCGACACAGCCGTGTCGTCAACGCTGTCCTGCGGCAGTCTGTCGTGAAGGGATATGCCGATGTAAAGGTACGCTTGTAGACACCTGATCGATAATTCGGCGATGCAATAGCATAGGTAATGGCCACACACATGTCAGTTGAAACAATGTCGAACGCGTGTTTGGCCTCATTAGCGCCGCAGACAGAGGCAGGTTGGCAAGAGACAGGATACGCGAGATTGTGATGAAAGGGACGCTGGTTGATTGCCAGCATTGTCGTTCCCTATAGGGATCGTAAGTGGATCGCGATACATCGGGAGGTTATGCGTTAGTTAAGCCGATTGGCGACCACTTGAACGATGCGTCTTATCGCCCACCTAGTTATATTATTGCTTATAACTAGTTTATCTGCTTATTACAGCTGTATCGATTGTGTCGTGGCGTCATAACCTCAGTTATATGACGTCAATTACATATCAAACTCAACCACGCTACAAAAAGGAGCCAGGCGGCTTTTGACAGCGAACACATTTTAAACTTTATTTTCCATCCGGAATATTATTGTAGAAGCCGTGGCGTTGTCCGTGGCGTTGTCCATTGTCGTTTTTCAACTTTATATGTCAACGAGGGACACCTCGTACAAAGTAACTGTAAATTGTTAATCGAATATATTTAATAACATGATAAGTGTTAATGGAAATATTGTTATACTTGCATTAAACATAATCTGCCGAATGACTTAACGTTAGCGTGGCCCTGAGCCGGGCAAAGGCCAGACATCGTTATGGTAACAGGGCTAAATTTACTAACACAACTAGATAAACAAATAATACAAAGAAAACGCGTTGATAGGGTTTATCTGACAGTATATCACACAGTATGAGTAGTACTGTTGCAGTGTTATTTATTAGGATAGTTTATGGTGATAAAACATTAACTTAATGCTATTTATATTAGCCCTATTTTATTACCACAGTGTCTGTCTAAGTCCAACATATTTATATTCCCTGACGATGATTTGACAGTTGTTTATGTCCCCTGTAAATGTTTGACAGTTGTTTATGCCCCCTGTAAATGTTTGACAGTTGTTTATGTCCCCTGTAAATGTTTGACAGTTGTTTATGCCCCCTGTAAATGTTTGACAGTTGTTTATGTCCCCTGTAAATGTTTGACAGTTGTTTATGCCCCCTGTAAATGTTTGACAGTTATTTATGTCCCCTGTAAATGTTTGACAGTTGTTTATGTCCCCTGTAAATGTTTGACAGTTGTTTATGTCCCCTGTAAATGTTTGACAGTTGTTTATGTCCCCTGTAAATGACTGTTTCATACTGATCTCGATAATGCATATGACATTGCTGCATCGACAGCGAGTGTTTTAAATTATGCGTGTCACGTGAGCATGTACTGAAAAATGCACCTTGTTTGTTTGACCTTTTTGTAACATGAAAAATGTGTGTGTGTGTGTGCGTGCGTGCGTGCGTGCGTGCGTGCGTGTGAAAGGTCATTAATAAGATACATTTAGACAGGGTAACAAAAATTAAAATGATAAATATTGAACATCAAGTATCATACAAGACATAGTGACATTGACAGACTTGTGGTAAATCATTATTACATAATAAAGATGAAATTCGTAATCATTTACAGCAGGATGACATTTTATCTAGAAAAAGCATCATCATTTGACATTCTGGAAATCATTAAGATGTTATTCTTTATGTTAAGCCATTTGTTTGTATGTCTGGAAAATACTTCACAAATGCATTTTGATTGCACAGTATAACAGTCTATTTCTTTAAGAATAGGTGGACAAAAACAAAACACTACATCGTCTGCTTACACGCACGCACGCACGCACACAACACACACACGCACACACACACACACACACACACGCACGCACGCACGCACACACACACACACACACACGTTGGAATACAAACTAATATTAAATGACGTTGATTTGTTTTCCTACCCTCGCTAATACTCACCGTCACGACTCTTATCGCTGCCAAGTCATTAGTATTCTAATAACATTCTAATAACCACCTGGTCTCTGACGTCACATTACCCGCCATCAGCACGGAGCCAGAAGCCAACCAACAGCCGCATCGCTTTGCCGAGCACACGACCAGGAAAATGCACCTGAGCTGTTAATGCGCAATTACAGTTAATAAGAGCAGGCGACGACAGGCTGACCACTCACGTGTTGCCCCGGTCAAGTACGCTACTCCATGCAAGACATGTGACAAACAATTGATTGTCTTCTTCGACGACAACGTCGACTTTATATGTCTCAACCTAGAGGCTTGAGCTGCACGCGAACTTCTTCTTTCTGTGATGGTGACCTTAGGTTTACTACCTTTGTTTCCCTAAATCACACGACTCCTGTCTCGGTTTCCTTCCATCACATGACTCCTACCCCTGTTTCCCTGCACCACACGACTCATATCTCTGTTTCCCTGCAAAACATTACTCCTACCTCTGTTTCCCTGCATAACATGATTCCTACCTCTATTTCTCTCAATCACATGACTCCTAGCTCTGTTTCTCTCCATCATATGACTCCTACCTCTGTTTCTCTCCATAGCATGACTTCTAACTATGTTTCCCTGTATAACATGAATCCTACCTCTGCTTCCCTCCATAACATGACTCCTTCTCTGTTTCCCTCCATAACACGACTCCTACCTATGTTTCCCTCCATCACAAGACTCCTAACTCTGTTTCCCTCCATAACATGATTCCTATTTCTCTTTCCCTCCATCACATGACTGCTATCATGTGACACCCAGCTCTCGTTGCTCCATCCTTATCTTGTATTCAGGCTTCTTCTGTTCCTTGGTGAGGCTGGCCAGGCTCATGTTGTTGCAGTTCAATTGCTGTACAACATGTCCTGATGTGATAGGATTGAATTCCATCCCAAGGTTATTTGTTATGCTTTGTCGCTCTGCATTCCTCATGGATTCCTGGATGAAAATTGCTTGATAAATGAATGAGATTTGTAGTTTTTGCCAAAAACAGAGCATAATCATTTTACAAAGTGGCCCATTTTACCATGTTCCTTAGGGTTTTTAATGCAAGGCGTTTGTGAGAATGACACATAAAGCAAATTATAATTATCTCAAAGTTGCATATACCAATTGTATCTGAATCGCACAGTTTATATCTGAACACATGCACACTTCTTTGTTGCAAAAAATTAACTCATCCATTATCAACAACACAAATCACAAAGCAGATCCCCACTGTGATTGAGTGCCATATTTCGGCCGAATCCGAACCCCCTAAAATTGTCCTCGGATCGTTTTGGCTTGTTAGGAAAACCCGCGTGTGAATGTCAAACAAATACCTACGGAGAACACGTGCTGTCATTCATTAGCTACAGAGGTTCCACCTCCCCCGGCTAAGATACGGATCAGCAGCCTCTTATGACGTCACTCAGTGCCGACCAAACGGACATGTAAATACTAACAAATCAAATGTGGCGTACGTATTGTTTATGTAAAGAGGGGGAGGCGATTCAAATGGAAAAGAGAACGTAATGCTGATCATGAGTGCATTTAATATTATTATAATCTTAGTATTCCTGAATTATTGTCCATTTGCATTCATGTGTACGTTTGGTGTGCGTGCGTGCGTTCCCGTGTGCGTGCATGCGTGCGTGCGTGCGTGCCAGCGTGCGTGCGTGTGTACTGTTTATGTAACAGTTATGCCAAATGTTAGCAGCGCATCAATGTTTGCTGCGACATCTCCTGAATGAAATGGAAACTATCGAAATTATTGTCAACAAATCAAAGTTGTTTTTTTATAGGTAACTATGCACAAACAGTAAATACGAGAAACAAAAGAGACATGTTTACCAGACAGTATAGATTTCTCCAGCAATGTAAACGGTCACAGAAGCCGTGTAGCCAAGGTACATTAGTCTTTTTAGAGTCAAATTTATTGCTAAACTGTTTATTTTAACACACCTGCGACACCAAAATACGCATTTTCTCTATTTATTAAAGCATTAATCCATTTTATAAATATATTAATTGCTCTTGTCTCTAAATATATTATATTGTATACACTGGTTTCTGCTGTTTATCGAATATCACGTCGTCTTTCGCAGGTCGCCATCAAAGTGATTGACAAGAAGAAGGCACGCAAGGACCCGTATGTGCGCAGAAATTTGCGACGTGAGGGCAAACTACTCCAGATGGTGCGTCATAAAAACATAGTGCAACTGTTCGAGGTGATGGAGACGGAGAACAGCTACTACCTAGTGACGGAGCTATGCAAGGGCGGAGATCTCATGGACAGGATCTGTAACAGGCGGAGACTGGAAGAGAAGGAGACGAGACGTTACATACGTCAGATCATTTCCGCCATAGATCATTTGCATAAAGCGGGAGTGATTCACAGGTAGGTAGGGGTGACGTCATTGGTGTGCGTGCATGTGCGTGTGTGTGTGTGTGTGCGTGTGCGTGTGCGTGTGCGTGTGCGTGTGCGCGTGCGCGTGTGTATTGACGGACAGGGTGGATGGTTTATAGTGGGCCAGGTATAACCCCCCACCCCTAGGGAATTTTCAAGACAATATTTGTTATGACCTTATGCTTTAATACCAATTAGAAATCTAGTTGTTTGTCACTCGGCAATTGCTGCCTGTTCGACAGGGAGTGTCTGGAAGTTTGACCAATGAGCTGAAAAACGTAGCATGGAGGCAGGGATAGATATTTCCGCACGTTAAACATCATATCAAACCATACGAAAGGTGGTAGCGATGGTAAGGTATATAAATTGTGTACACGAATATTGTAAAAATAACACGTCATAATTAGCTTCCAAAATTGAAAGCAGGGAATCATAATTTATGAAGTTGGGTAACTTTGAAAAGGGTATACTTTTTACGTATGTTGGAGAACAGCTCGTTCGCACGGTATATATACATATATATATATATATATATATATATATATATATATATATATATATATATATATATATATATATATATGTATATATATATATATATATATATATATATATATATATATATATATATATATATATATATATATATATACATACATATATACATATATATACATACATAATAGGAATAAAACGAATAGAGAAACACACTCACTCACCCACACACAAACACGTGCACACACTCACTCACCCACACACAAACACACTCACTCACCCACACACAAACACGTGCACACACTCACTCACCCACACACAAACACGTGCACACACTCACTCACCCACACACAAACACGTGCACACACTCACCCACACACAAACACGTGCACACACTCACTCACCCACACACAAACACACTCACTCACCCACACACAAACACGTGCACACACTCACTCACCCACACACAAACACGTGCACACACTCACTCACCCACACACAAACACGTGCACACACGCACTCACCCACACACAAACACGTGCACACACTCACTCACCCACACACAAACACGTGCACACACGCACTCACCCACACACAAACACGTGCACACATTCACTCACCCACACACAAACACGTGCACACACTCACTCACCCACACACAAACACGTGCACACACTCACTCACCCACACACAAACACGTGCACACACGCACTCACCCACACACAAACACGTGCACACACTCACTCACCCACACACAAACACGTGCACACACGCACTCACCCACACACAAACACGTGCACACACTCACTCACCCACACACAAACACGTGCACACACGCACTCACCCACACACAAACACGTGCACACACTCACTCACCCACACACAAACACGTGCACACACGCACTCACCCACACACAAACACGTGCACACACTCACTCACCCACACACAAACACGTGCACACACGCACTCACCCACACACAAACACGTGCACACACTCACTCACCCACACACAAACACGTGCACACACGCACTCACCCACACACAAACACGTGCACACACTCACTCACCCACACACAAACACGTGCACACACTCACTCACCCACACACAAACACGTGCACACACTCACTCACCCACACACAAACACGTGCACACACTCACTCACCCACACACAAACACGTGCACACACTCACTCACCCACACACAAACACGTGCACACACTCACTCACCCACACACAAACACGTGCACACACTCACTCACCCACACACAAACACGTGCACACACTCACTCACCCACACACAAACACGTGCACACACTCACTCACCCACACACAAACACGTGCACACACGCACGAACGTATGTGTTTTTCTAAGGTAGTTGTCTTCAGAGAGATTTAACAGCCGTCCAGAGAGATTCCGTTGTGCTGATATTTGGACTTTAGTTTCTTGGTCTCTTCAAGAGAACCAGACGTCTTTAAAGACTGCCTTGGAAGAGGTTCATGGAATTTGAAAATTTTGTCAACAAGCCTCTTCTGGATAAAGGTTTTGAATGCTGCTTTGCCAACTGCTTCATCATTCAAGACATCATTCGCGACTTCATCTGGGGCTCGTGCGCCAGAAGGAATACAAAACAGGCCTTCCTTGACCTCAACTTCAAATGGATTTATGAAATTGTGGAAACCAGTTATCAGTGTCTGTAAATTGGTAATTAGCACAAATTAGTAATAATTATATTCTGCAGAACAGCACTCAGAATTTATACTTTACCTGACGTTTTTCACGCATAATTACATGTTAAGTGTAACAACACTGATAAGTGTGTTCAAACAGCTTTCCATTGATACCTCATTTGTTATGGTCAGCAGATTTGTGTTGATAAAATGGACTACTATCCATCCTTACCTGCGTCCATACTTTCAAACTTTGCTAATGACTGGTTGTATCAAACCACTAAAAATACAGGATAGCAGGTGACATACAACTGGATTCCACACATTGTGGCGTTGTAGGGGTTCCCCTATCTGGCCTATGGACTAAACTGTTGAGTAACTTCTATAAAATAGTTCAGGTATGATGTCATAATGACGTCATTCTTGCTCAATTATATGTAAACTGCAAGACTGGTGGAAAGAGTATTCAAATATCTTTCCAATGTTACCTTATTTGCTATGATCGGCAGATATGTGTTGATAAAATTGACTAGTATCTATCCCTACCCCGTCTTTACTTTCAAACTTTGCTTTTGACACTGGTTGTATTAAACCACCACAAAATACACGATTGCAACAATTCACAGGTGGCAAACAACTTAATTTCACATGTGTATGTTATAAGCTTCTTAAACCACACTGTGGCGTAAATTCCCTGGTGGGGGTTTCCCCCATCTGACCCATGGACTAGTAACAAAACATGAACAAAATACCATGACATCGAATTTGTCATGTCCATAAACATATCAAAAGTAATTTTAATCATATTTGTATCTTAGTTTAATAAGATATGAACATAAGTTGGTTTCCATGATTCTGTAGTAGCCATATTGACTTTTCTCATTTTCTCTTTCAAAGTTCCCAACGGTGAGGACTCCATACATCACTATACACATGCTAGAGATAAATAAACAACGGTGAGGACTCCGTACATCACTATACACATGCTAGAGATAAATAAACAACGGCGAGGACTCCATACATCACTATACACATGCTAGAGATAAATAAACAACGACGAGGACTCCATACATCACTATACACATGCTAGAGATAAATAAACAACGGTGAGGACTCCATACATCACTATACACATGCTAGAGATAAATAAACAACGGCGAGGATTCCATACATCACTATACACATGCTAGAGATAAATAAACAACGGCGAGGACTCCATACATCACTATACACATGCTAGAGATAAATAATCAACGACGAGGACTCCATACATCACTATACACATGCTAGAGATAAATAAACAACGGTGAGGACTCCATACATCACTATACACATGCTAGAGATAAATAATCAACGGTGAGGACTCCATACATCACTATACACATGCTAGAGATAAATAATCAACGACGAGGACTCCATACATCACTATACACATGCTAGAGATAAATAAACAACGGTGAGGACTCCATACATCACTATACACATGCTAGAGATAAATAATCAACGACGAGGACTCCATACATCACTATACACATGCTAGAGATAAATAAACAACGGTGAGGACTCCATACATCACTATACACATGCTAGAGATAAATAAACAACGGTGAGGACTCCATACATCACTATACACATGCTAGAGATAAATAAACAACGGTGAGGACTCCATACATCACTATACACATGCTAGAGATAAATAATCAACGGCGAGGACTCCATACATCACTATACACATGCTAGAGATAAATAAACAACGGTGAGGACTCCATACATCACTATACACATGCTAGAGATAAATAAACAACGGTGAGGACTCCATACATCACTATACACATGCTAGAGATAAATAAACAACGACGAGGACTCCATACATCACTATACACATGCTAGAGATAAATAAACAACGGTGAGGACTCCATACATCACTATACACATGCTAGAGATAAATAAACAACGGTGAGGACTCCATACATCACTATACACATGCTAGAGATAAATAAACAACGGTGAGGACTCCATACATCACTATACACATGCTAGAGATAAATAAACAACGGTGAGGACTCCATACATCACTATACACATGCTAGAGATAAATAAACAACGGTGAGGACTCCATACATCACTATACACATGCTAGAGATAAATAAACAACGACGAGGACTCCATACATCACTATACACATGCTAGAGATAAATAAACAACGGTGAGGACTCCATACATCACTATACACATGCTAGAGATAAATAAACAACGGTGAGGACTCCATACATCACTATACACATGCTAGAGATAAATAAACAACGGTGAGGACTCCATACATCACTATACACATGCTAGAGATAAATAATCAACGACGAGGACTCCATACATCACTATACACATGCTAGAGATAAATAAACAACGACGAGGACTCCATACATCACTATACACATGCTAGAGATAAATAATCAACAATAACAAACCTTAACTGGCAAAAAATGCCCGACTTCAGGGGAAGAGCAATAATAATAGATTTGGTCGCATAATGTTTCTTTTTAATGTTGAAAATACAATTTTGTCGGAATATGTTAGAACATCTCTATGTCTAATTTGGGAGAAATCCCAAACACTCGAAATATACCGCCATTATTTCGTCGACGCGACTATTTGGGAGTGATTACGCATATGCAATGTTTATATTTAAATGTGCGTTTAAAAAATACCGTGGATACGATTGATAGAAGCATTTGGAAAACGAACACGCACACTTACACTTGGCAAGACATCTTCACAAGCAACAGGCGTCAGTGCACGCACGCAACTTGTTAAGTAAATCGATCGCCGACATTTAATTACTGCTTGATTGCTTCCATTCAATTATGTTCACTACAACTGTGCCGTTGCCCCCGCTGTGACGCAGGCTTTGACGGCGCTGGAGGCACTGCGCCCACACGACGGCAGGCCAGTCTTACCAAAGAGCCTTATACTGATATATGCTCAATATAAGCTCTTTGGTCTTACTAGGAGAGCCTTATCTTCTGACCTGTTTGTTCTTCTTATCTATCGGTTCGGCACTGAATCCCTTGACATAACAACCAATGCCTCCGATCTTGTGCTACAATCTCGCTTCCATCTTCTCCTTCGTCTCCTTCTCGGCCTTGTCCCCGTTTCGGTGGCAATCTCTCTTCTTTCCCAGATCTGATGTGTTGTCTTCCTCCACAGGTGTTCTGCAACACCTCGATCTTCTTCTTGCACACTCAACTGTTTGTCTTCTCACCTCTACGTTGGTGACATTGTCCAGTCACCAACTTCCAAGTAGGCGTCGTTATGCATCTGGCGTCAAACCTTCTCATTTGAGCGTCGATGACAGCCTCCTGTCGTTGAGCACGCGCTGTAAACGACTGCGTCAAAGCTACTTAACGTGTTTTTGTTTCTTTGATCTTTTCCCGCTTTCAGAGCCACAAAAAGCAACACACAAAGCTGCTGCGTTGTAAACCTTCAGCTTAGTTCTTATGGAGATGAATCTGTTGTGCCAAAGCGGCTTATTCAAAACGGGTGCTGCTGCTACTGCGGCTTAATTCCATCATTTTCTCGTGCATAATATGCTACGGAATATTGAATTTAATGTCCGTGGCTCAAACAAAACGACGTGGCGCCAACGTCATGTTTCACTAATCCGCCTTTAAAAAGTAGCATTTTAAATTGTGTCATTGGAAATCACGTCGGATTCTACGAAACAGCGGTAGGGAATTTCGATAGTAACGGTCACACGCTTGAAATCACAGCGGATTTCCCGTGAGCGTAAATTCATTCGCCGTGAAATTGGAACATTTTGCCGAATTATTTTCGTCACTGTTATTCTGCAGTAGTTTAGTCCATAGGCCAGATAGGTGGCGATGTTGTTACATACGTAAATGCACAATGTAGGTTAAACTTGCACACATTAACATTAGCCTCTGTTCTAGTACGTGTCCGTCGGGTACTATAGTGTGACCGGCGCCATTTGTAACGATACCGCCGGGGGAAGAACCAGCCATGCAGTAACAACGCATGTCATCAACAGTAAGCCATATGCTCCGGATAATTCGTGCTGAATAAGTAATATCTGAGTACAGATGCGGAGGCCCCCGTGGCAGAAACGTGTCAATGCTAGAAATGGCCGTTGACTTCTGTCAAAATTGAGTATTAAGAAACGACACCGTAATTTTAAGTATGATATATATTGACAATTTAGGCTTGACTAGCAACCAGGAAACGATACTTCATTTCAGTTGTTTAAACTACAGAAATACACTGATTGATAAACGGCGTGTTTCAAAAATCCACGTTTTGTTGTAATTCAGCTTTATAAAAACTGTTGTCTGATACTGAAGGGATGTTGCGAAGCGCTAAATTGAACAAGCGTTGAGATGTGCTGCTTGTTGTTTGTTGTACACAAGGCTCTACTTCAAACCACTCTGAGTTGCTGCCTTCCACCTTAGCACAAGCCTTTGTCCAGTTGAACAAGCTCAATATCATCTGCGTGGTAATTTCTGTATTTCCCTACCGGTCGAACACTTTCAACAGTTCCTTTCGGAATCGAACGCTTGCTTCTTCTTTCTTCTTCTACCCCCTTCTACCCCATTCTATCACCTTCTAACTCCTTTTACCCCCTTCTATCCCCTTCTACCCCTTCTATCACCTGGTCCCTTGCAAGGTGTGAGGTGTAGGCCACGTCATTTTATTTGTTCACCAGTACCTTTTCGAGATCTGTCTTGACAACATCCCTCAATCTTAATGTCGGTCTTCCTCTTCTCATTCTACCCCCTTCTTCTGATTTCCACTCACTCTTTGTCAGTCTCTCCTCATTCATTCTATGTACGCCTGCATCCCACCGCAGTCTACTCCCCTTTTTACGGGTGTGCTTTTTTATTCCCATTTCTTCCACTGATGCCTCCATTTTCATTCTGCCATTTCGAATCTCGTTCAACTTGACATATTCTGTGGCGGCAGCACGCGTAACTTCCGCTGACGAATGTGTCGTCTGCGTTGTTTCCCCGCGAGGGGGCACTAAAGACATCAATAACGCAAGATCAACACTTCCGCCCTCTTCCGACCAACTGTCGGTTTATCACGACATTGTCAACAGAACAGGTCAAATGACAGTGCATTCGTGCTTTGACAGCCAAGCTTACGTCTTGTTTGAATATAATAAAACCGGACAATGAAAAACCTGAAACTTTTTCACAGCCACTGCCGCCATCTCGTTGACAACTTCACAGCCACTGCCACCATCTCGTTGACAACTTCACAGTCACTGCCCCCATCTCGTTGACAACTTCACAGTCACTGCCCCCATCTCGTTGACAACTTCACAGTCGCTGCCCCCATCTCGTTGACAACTTCACAGTCACTGCCGCCATCTCGTTGACAACTTCACAGCCACTGCCACCATCTCGTTGACAACTTCACAGCCACTGCCCCCATCTCGTTGACAACTTCACAGTCGCTGCCACCATCTCGTTGACAACTTCACAGTCACTGCCACCATCTCGTTGACAACTTCACAGTCACTGCCACCATCTCGTTGACAACTTCACAGTCACTGCCACCATCTCGTTGACAACTTCACAGTCACTGCCACCATCTCGTTGACAACTTCACAGTCGCTGCCCCCATCTCGTTGACAACTTCACAGTCGCTGCCCCCATCTCGTTGACAACTTCACAGTCACTGCCACCATCTCGTTGACAACTTCACAGTCACTGCCACCATCTCGTTGACAACTTCACAGTCACTGCCACCATCTCGTTGACAACTTCACAGTCACTGCCCCCATCTCGTTGACAACTTCACAGTCATTGCCCCCATCTCGTTGACAACTTCACAGTCACTGCCCCCATCTCGTTGACAACTTCACGTTGAGCACGCGCTGTAAACAACTGCGTCAAAGCTACTTAACGTGTTTTTGTTTCTTTGATCTTTTCCTGCTTTCAGAGCCACAAAAAGCAACACACAAAGCTGCTGCGTTGTAAACCTTCAGCTTAGTTCTTATGGAGATGAATCTGTTGTGCCAAAGCGGCTTATTCAAAACGGGTGCTGCTGCTACTGCGGCTTAATTCCATCATTTTCTCGTGCATAATATGCTACGGAATATTGAATTTAATGTCCGTGGCTCAAACAAAATGACGTGGCGCCAACGTCATGTTTCACTAATCCGCCTTTAAAAAGTAGCATTTTAAATTGTGTCATTGGAAATCACGTCGGATTCTACGAAACAGCGGTAGGGAATTTCGATAGTAACGGTCACACGCTTGAAATCACAGCGGATTTCCCGTGAGCGTAAATTCATTCGCCGTGAAATTGGAACATTTTGCCGAATTATTTTCGTCACTGTTATTCTGCAGTAGTTTAGTCCATAGGCCAGATAGGTGGCGATGTTGTTACATACGTAAATGCACAATGTAGGTTAAACTTGCACACATTAACATTAGCTTCTGTTCTAGTACGTGTCCGTCGGGTACTATAGAGTGACCGGCGCCATTTGTAACGATACCGCCGGGGGAAGAACCAGCCATGCAATAACAACGCATGTCATCAACAGTAAGCCATATGCTCCGGATAATTCGTGCTGAATAAGTAATATCTGAGTACAGATGCGGAGGCCCCCGTGGCAGAAACGTGTCAATGCTAGAAATGGCCGTTGACTTCTGTCAAAATTGAGTATTAAGAAACGACACCGTCATTTTATGTATGATATATATTGACAGTTTAGTCTTGACTAGCAACCAGGAAACGATACTTCATTTCAGTTGTTTAAACTACAGAAATACACTGATTGATAAACGGCGTGTTTCAAAAATCCACGCTTTGTTGTAATTCAGCTTTATAAAAACTGTTGTCTGATACTGAAGGGATGTTGCGAAGCGCTAAATTGAACAAGCGTTGAGATGTGCTGCTTGTTGTTTGTTGTACACAAGGCTCTACTTCAAACCACTCTGAGCTGCTGCCTTCCACCTTAGCACAAGCCTTTGTCCAGTTGAACAAGCTCAATATCATCTGCGTGGTCATTTCTGTACTTCCCTACCGGTCGAACACTTTCAACAGTTCCTTTCGGAATCGAACGCTTGCTTCTTCTTTCTTCTTCTACCCCATTCTACCCCATTCTATCACCTTCTAACTCCTTTTACCCCCTTCTATCCCCTTCTACCCCTTCTATCACCTGGTCCCTTGCAAGGTGTGAGGTGTAGGCCACGTCATTTTATTTGTTCACCAGTACCTTTTCGAGATCTGTCTTGACAACATCCCTCAATCTTAATGTCGGTCTTCCTCTTCTCATTCTACCCCCTTCTTCTGATTTCCATTCACTCTTTGTCAGTCTCTCCTCATTCATTCTATGTACGCCTGCATCCCACCGCAGTCTACTCCCCTTTTTACGGGTGTGCTTTTTTATTCCCATTTCTTCCACTGATGCCTCCATTTTCCTTCTGCCATTTCGAATCTCGTTCAACTTGACATATTCTGTGGCGGCAGCACGCCTAACTTCCGCTGACGAATGTGTCGTCTGCGTTGTTTCCCCGCGAGGGGGCACTAAAGACATCAATAACGCAAGATCAACACTTCCGCCCTCTTCCGACCAACTGTCGGTTTATCACGACATTGTCAACAGAACAGGTCAAATGACAGTGCATTCGTGCTTTGACAGCCAAGCTTAAGTCTTGTTTGAATATAATAAAACCGGACAATGAAAAACCTGAAACTTCTTCACAGTCACTGCCGCCATCTCGTTGACAACTTCACAGCCACTGCCCCCATCTCGTTGACAACTTCACAGCCACTACCACCATCTCGTTGACAACTTCACAGTCACTGCCACCATCTCGTTGACAACTTCACAGTCGCTGCCGCCATCTCGTTGACAACTTCACAGTCACTGCCGCCATCTCGTTGACAACTTCACAGCCACTACCACCATCTCGTTGACAACTTCACAGTCACTGCCCCCATCTCGTTGACAACTTCACAGCCACTACCACCATCTCGTTGACAACTTCACAGCCACTACCACCATCTCGTTGGCAACTTCACAGCCACTGCCACCATCTCGTTGACAACTTCACAGTCACTGCCCCCATCTCGTTGACAACTTCACAGCCACTACCACCATCTCGTTGACAACTTCACAGTCACTGCCACCATCTCGTTGACAACTTCACAGTCACTGCCGCCATCTCGTTGACAACTTCACAGTCACTGCCGCCATCTCGTTGACAACTTCACAGCCACTACCACCATCTCGTTGACAACTTCACAGTCACTGCCCCCATCTCGTTGACAACTTCACAGCCACTACCACCATCTCGTTGACAACTTCACAGCCACTACCACCATCTCGTTGGCAACTTCACAGCCACTGCCACCATCTCGTTGACAACTTCACAGTCACTGCCGCCATCTCGTTGACAACTTCACAGCCACTACCACCATCTCGTTGACAACTTCACAGCCACTACTACCATCTCGTTGGCAACTTCACAGCCACTGCCACCATCTCGTTGACAACTTCACAGTCACTGCCGCCATCTCGTTGACAACTTCACAGCCACTGCCCCCATCTCGTTGACAACTTCACAGTCACTGCCACCATCTCGTTGACAACTTCACAGTCACTGCCACCATCTCGTTGACAACTTCACAGTCACTGCCACCATCTCGTTGACAACTTCACAGTCACTGCCACCATCTCGTTGGCAACTTCACAGTCACTGCCACCATCTCGTTGACAACTTCACAGTCACTGCCCCCATCTCGTTGACAACTTCACAGTCACTGCCACCATCTCGTTGACAACTTCACAGTCGCTGCCCCCATCTCGTTGACAACTTCACAGCCACTGCCCTCATCTCGTTGACAACTTCACAGCCACTACCCCCATCTCGTTGACAACTTCACAGCCACTGCCACCATCTCGTTGGCAACTTCACAGTCACTGCCACCATCTCGTTGACAACTTCACAGTCACTGCCACCATCTCGTTGGCAACTTCACAGTCACTGCCACCATCTCGTTGACAACTTCACAGTCACTGCCACCATCTCGTTGACAACTTCACAGTCACTGCCCCCATCTCGTTGACAACTTCACAGTCATTGCCCCCATCTCGTTGACAACTTCACAGTCACTGCCCCCATCTCGTTGACAACTTCACGTTGAGCACGCGCTGTAAACAACTGCGTCAAAGCTACTTAACGTGTTTTTGTTTCTTTGATCTTTTCCCGCTTTCAGAGCCACAAAAAGCAACACACAAAGCTGCT
Source organism: Lamellibrachia columna (assembly GCA_963662155.1). NCBI lineage: Eukaryota > Metazoa > Annelida > Polychaeta > Sabellida > Siboglinidae > Lamellibrachia > Lamellibrachia columna. Next base: position 53,253,930 of record OY759270.1, on the reverse strand, counting down.
GCGTTGTAAACCTTCAGCTTAGTTCTTATGGAGATGAATCTGTTGTGCCAAAGCGGCTTATTCAAAACGGGTGCTGCTGCTACTGCGGCTTAATTCCATCATTTTCTCGTGCATAATATGCTACGGAATATTGAATTTAATGTCCGTGGCTCAAACAAAATGACGTGGCGCCAACGTCATGTTTCACTAATCCGCCTTTAAAAAGTAACATTTTAAATTGTGTCATTGGAAATCACGTCGGATTCTACGAAACAGCGGTAGGGAATTTCGATAGTAACGGTCACACGCTTGAAATCACAGCGGATTTCCCGTGAGCGTAAATTCATTCGCCGTGAAATTGGAACATTTTGCCGAATTATTTTCGTCACTGTTATTCTGCAGTAGTTTAAGTCCATAGGCCAGATAGGTGGCGATGTTGTTACATACGTAAATGCACAATGTAGGTTAAACTTGCACACATTAACATTAGCCTCTGTTCTAGTACGTGTCCGTCGGGTACTATAGTGTGACCGGCGCCATTTGTAACGATACCGCCGGGGGAAGAACCAGCCATGCAGTAACAACGCATGTCATCAACAGTAAGCCATATGCTCCGGATAATTCGTGCTGAATAAGTAATATCTGAGTACAGATGCGGAGGCCCCCGTGGCAGAAACGTGTCAATGCTAGAAATGGCCGTTGACTTCTGTCAAAATTGAGTATTAAGAAACGACACCGTAATTTTAAGTATGATATATATTGACAATTTAGGCTTGACTAGCAACCAGGAAACGATACTTCATTTCAGTTGTTTAAACTACAGAAATACACTGATTGATAAATGGCGTGTTTCAAAAATCCACGTTTTGTTGTAATTCAGCTTTATAAAAACTGTTGTCTGATACTGAAGGGATGTTGCGAAGCGCTAAATTGAACAAGCGTTGAGATGTGCTGCTTGTTGTTTGTTGTACACAAGGCTCTACTTCAAACCACTCTGAGCTGCTGCCTTCCACCTTAGCACAAGCCTTTGTCCAGTTGAACAAGCTCAATATCATCTGCGTGGTAATTTCTGTACTTCCCTACCGGTCGAACACTTTCAACAGTTCCTTTCGGAATCGAACGCTTGCTTCTTCTTTCTTCTTCTACCCCCTTCTACCCCCTTCTACCCCCTTCTATCACCTTCTAACTCCTTTTGCCCCCTTCTACCCCCTTATATCCCCGTCTATCACCTTCTAACTCCTTTTACCCCCTTCTATCCCCTTCTACCCCTTCTATCACCTGGTCCCTTGCAAGGTGTGAGATGTAGGCCACGTCATTTTATTTGTTCAACAGTACCCTTTCGAGATCTCTCTTGACAACATCCCTCAATCTTAATGTCGGTCTTCCTCTTCTCATTCTACCACCTTCTTCTGATTTCCATTCACTCTTTGTCAGTCTCTCCTCATTCATTCTATGTACGCGTGCATCCCACCGCAGTCTACTCCCCTTCATTTTACGGGTGTGCTTTTTTATTCCCATCTCTTCCACTGATGCCTCCATTTTCCTTCTGCCATTTCGAATCTCGTTCAACTTGACATATTCTGTGGCGGCAGCACGCCTAACTTCCGCTGACGAATGTGTCGTCTGCGTTGTTTCCCCGCGAGTGAGTGAGCACTAAAGACATCAATAACGCAAGATCAACACTTTCGCCCTCTTCCGACCAACTGTCGGTTTATCACGACATTGTCAACAGAACAGGTCAAATGTCAGTGCATTCGTGCATTGACAGCCAAGCTTACGTCTTTTTTGAATATAATAAAACCGGACAATGAAAAACCTGAAACTTCTTCAAAGCCACTGCCGCCATCTCGTTGACAACTTCACAGCCACTGCAACCATCTCGTTGACAACTTCACAGTCACTGCCACCATCTCGTTGACAACTTCACAGTCACTGCCCCCATCTCGTTGACAGCTCCACAGTCACTGCCCCCATCTCGTTGACAGCTCCACAACCACTGCCCCCATCTCGTTGACAACTTCACAGCCACTACCCCCATCTCGTTGACAGCTCCACAGTCACTGCCCCCATCTCGTTGACAACTTCACAGTCACTGCCCCCATCTCGTTGACAACTTCACAGTCACTGCCCCCATCTCGTTGACAACTTCACAGTCACTGCCCCCATATCGTTGACAACTCCACAGCCACTGTCACCATCTCGTTGACAACTTCACAGCCACTGCCCCCATCACGTTGACAACTTCACAGTCACTGCCCCCATCTCGTTGACAACTTCACAGTCACTGCCACCATCTCGTTGACAACTTCACAGCCACTGCCCCCATCTCGTTGACAACTTCACAGCCACTGCCACCATCTCGTTGACAACTTCACAGTCACTGCCCCCATCTCGTTGACAACTTCACAGTCACTGCCACCATCTCGTTGACAACTTCACAGTCACTGCCCCCATCTCGTTGACAACTTCACAGCCACTGCCACCATCTCGTTGACAACTTCACAGCCACTGTCACCATCTCGTTGACAACTTCACAGTCACTGCCCCCATCTCGTTGACAACTTCACAGCCACTGCCCCATCTCGTTGACAACTTCACAGCCACTACCACCATCTCGTTGACAACTTCACAGTCACTGCCCCCATCTCGTTGACAACTTCACAGCCACTGCCCCATCTCGTTGACAACTTCACAGTCACTGCCACCATCTCGTTGACAACTTCACAGCCACTGCCCCCATCTCGTTGACAACTTCACAGCCACTGCCACCATCTCGTTGACAACTTCACAGTCACTGCCCCCATCTCGTTGACAACTTCACAGCCACTGCCCCATCTCGTTGACAACTGAATAAGTTTAATCGACATCAAATACTTCCATCTCTTTCAAAGCACCTGCATGGGCGATGCCTGTCAGTGTTTACCAATGTATCCATGTATTAATGCGCAAGACACAGTCACCCGCCTTGAACGTATGTAACGCTGTTAGTCAACACCATTGAGCAACAATCTCAAACACAGGCGAGTACAACGGCTAGGGCACGTCCAGCGGGTGGCAAGTGACCGCCTCCCGAAGATGTTTGGGGAGTTAGCTGGTCGGTAGGCAGACCTCAATTAAGATACAGGGATGTGAGAAAACCTTTGACATTTTGCACTGGCAAACAGTTGCCGAAAATAGATCTGTCATCAACATCGAAGTGCACCGAACTACCCATGAGTGAAGCGTGCGAAGAGTCGTGCTGGCAATTGACTGGAATGAAGTAGCTGAGACAGGCCTTGTTCCACAAGACCGAGTCTGGCCACTAGGCCTACTATTACGCCCTACAGAAAGTCCAACTGTGGTCTGACGCCATTTACGACTTGGTTGGCGGTGTTCTTGCAGCGTCTTCACCACAGACAGCCACTGTTGCCATTGGCGGCCATTATCACGTTTTTTTGGTATACATGAATAATTTGTCCTATGACTTTCACAGCACATTACACATTACACATCAATTAACGGACATCATGTGTGTTAGTCGTGGAAATGACATGCCTCTTTTTCTTTTTTAGGAAAAGGTATTCGAACCAAATTTTACTGCTGACTGATTTTTAAATGTTCGTGCGCTCTGCCTAATAGCCACCTAACCACTGTACGAGCGCTCGGTCTAATAGCCACCTAACCACTGTACGAGCTCTCGGCCTAACAGCAACCTAACCACTGTACGAGCTCTCGGCCTAACAGCAACCTAACCACTGTACGAGCTCTCGGCCTAACAGCAACCTAACCACTGTACGAGCTCTCGGCCTAATACCAACCTAACCACTGTGCGAGCGCTCGGTCTAATAGCAACCTAACCAGTGTACGAGCGCTCGGCCTAATACCAACCTAACCACTGTACGAGCTCTCGGCCTAATAGCCACCTAACAACTGTACGAGCTCTCGGCCTAACAGCAACCTAACCACTGTACGAGCTCTCGGCCTAATACCAACCTAACCACTGTACGAGCGCTCGGCCTAATAGCCACCTAACCATTGTACGAGCGCTCGGTCTAATAGCAACCTAACCACTGTACGAGCTCTCGGCCTAACAGCAACCTAACCACTGTACGAGCTCTCGGCCTAACAGCAACCTAACCACTGTACGAGCTCTCGGCCTAACAGCAACCTAACCACTGTACGAGCTCTCGGCCTAATAGCAACCTAACCACTGTGCGAGCGCTCGGTCTAATAGCAACCTAACCACTGTACGGGCGCTCGGCCTAATACCAACCTAACCATTGTACGAGCTCTCGGCCTAATAGCCACCTAACCACTGTACGAGCTCTCGGCCTAACAGCAACCTAACCACTGTACGAGCTCTCGGCCTAATACCAACCTAACCACTGTACGAGCGCTCGGCCTAATAGCCACCTAACCACTGTACGAGCGCTCGGTCTAATAGCAACCTAACCACTGTACGAGCTCTCGGCCTAATAGCAACCTAACCACTGTACGAGCTCTCGGCCTAACAGCAACCTAACCACTGTACGAGCTCTCGGCCTAACAGCAACCTAACCAATGTACGAGCTCTCGGCCTAACAGCAACCTAACCACTGTACGAGCTCTCGGCCTAACAGCAACCTAACCACTGTACGAGCTCTCGGCCTAATAGCAACCTAACCACTGTACGAGCGCTCGGCCTAATAGCAACCTAACCACTGTACGAGCTCTCGGCCTAACAGCAACCTAACCACTGTACGAGCTCTCGGCCTAACAGCAACCTAACCACTGTACGAGCTCTCGGCCTAATAGCAACCTAACCACTGTACGAGCTCTCGGCCTAATAGCAACCTAACCACTGTACGAGCTCTCGGCCTAATAGCAACCTAACCACTATACGAGCTCTCGGCCTAATAGCAACCTAACCACTGTACGAGCGCTCGGTCTAATAGCAACCTAACCACTGTACGAGCTCTCGGCCTAATAGCCACCTAACCACTGTACGAGCTCTCGGCCTAATAGCCACCTAACCACTGTACGAGCTCTCGGCCTAATAGCCACCTAACCACTGTACGAGCTCTCGGCCACTGACATTTGTCATCGTTTGCCAGCTCTAATGCACCGATCAGAAAACATGAACTCAGCTCATGCCAAAGTGATTTAACCATTCACACGTAACACGCAATCCACGTTTAATAATGGACTTTTTTATGATTGCGGATGAGCCGCCACCACATGTGGGTTCTTTCGCCACACTGCAGGAACTCGATGGGGACTACTTTTTGTCAGGCTGATTCATAGGAACATATCGATTTTCTAAATAAAAATAAAAATCTACCTTATATAAAACATATTAGTCATCATAGCAAGTTAGGTTTTTACTATAAGTAGCATGCATAGTTCACATTATGTCATTTTAATATATAAATTAGTAAATTATATACTGTACACAACGCCAGGATATATTTCGAAGATATTGTCTTAATAGTATTGCAACAGATAATTATTTGATAACCATTCGACGCTGCGTGGCGCTGCGACCGCATCTGTTACAAGTGTTGACGCATATGTTACAAGTGTTGACGCACCTGTTACAAGTGTTGACGCACCTGTTACAAGTGTTGACTCAAGTCGGCTTTCTTTTGATTTAGCGAGCAGAGTTATCACCACGATACATAATTCCAATTAGTAACGCCAGCTTATGCTGATGTGTCTGGAAATGGTGCAGAAGTGATTAGTAGGAAATAATAAATAATTATATAAACATCTTCCTGCTGGTGTCAAAATAAATGTGTGAATACACAGAGGTTGTAGGAATTCATTAACATTGATTTCCGCCGCGTCCCCCTTTTGGCAATTGTGTTACTCCTCAAAATAATTTGTTGAACATCGATAAAGCAACATTTGAGGACTACGACACGTATGCTTTGCCCAGATATAAACGTGTAGTGGAGCTGGATGGACTGCCAGTGACTGTAGGATCCCTGGCGGTGCTCGAAGACACCACGTGTAGTTGCCTTTCGACGGGGAACATATTGTATGTTGATTTTCCAGGATAAACAAATAACATAATTTTAAATTTTATAACAACTGACATAATTAGACGTTTACATCATCGTTCGTGCCGTTTTTCAACTGATGTGCGCCCGTGAGCGCGTGCGTGCGTTCTGCGCGTGTGTGTGTTTACTTCCGCTGGACCCATAAACACTGACTTAATGATCATTTTTATATAAATAATTGATCATTGGCACAACGAACTGTCTGCTATCAATAATCGGTCGCGGCCCGCTCAGATCACCACAACAAACCGCCTGGAATCGAAATAAACAGCGTGCTGATAACCGCGATAAACCTCGATCATCTCAAAACTGAAAAGTGCACTTGATCCAGAACGATCCGTCGCGTTCATCCGAGTACTACACGTGTTATTGCATGTCTGGCATTGTACGCTATTTTAGGAGATACTGAATTAATGCGATACATTAATTCTCGTGCGCGCGGCGTTTCCAGGTAACGCCGTAGAAACACAAGCCAAGCGGTTGAGACGGCGTTATTTAACCAGGCGAGAGGTCTTAAATCAACGCGAGACTTTGTAATCGTAAGACAGGCAATCGGTGGTCGGACACCAGGAAATAAACACCAGTCGGTGTAATGTCGTTGGTTTCGAATGTTGGTCGCTATGGCCAATGAGGGAGTTAAGTTATCATAATGGGATCCGTGTTGACGTGAACGGGGACCAACACGCAACCGGTTGGGTCAGCTCCTGGCAACGATGACTGGAAATCAATGCAATGTGCAGTATCCTTATGAGGGGACGGCATTCACGCTACGGGGGGAGCGGTGGTCTAGTGGTTAGAACACCCGCCTGTCGATCGAGAGGACGGTGGTTCGATTCCACCTCCGCCGTTTCGAAGCTTGGGCAATTTCGTTCACCCCACTTTGCCTGTGTCTTTCGGAAGAGACACTAAAAGCCGTTGGTCCAAACTCCTGCGTTAGCTCAAGATTGGGCTGTTTGGAGTATAACTACTTGAGACTTGAGCTCCGGCGCGATACAACTAGACTTGTGTCGTTGCCAGTCGGGCTGCGTCGAATTACGTCCATGTATAGGCCTACACACTCTTACGACTGGGATGCTGACACGCAATAGCACCAATAGATAACTCAGGATGCGGGGCGAATTCGGTTTGTTGATGTTCAGATGTGTAGTGCGTGGATGGTTTGTTGATGTTCAGATGTGTAGTGCGTGGATGGTTTGAGTAATACGCGCAGTCCATTTAATAGTGCGTACTTTGTTAAAATCATCGAAATTATTTACTTTGATCATTAGATCGGGCATCTTGCGAAAGTGTGAATAAACCCTATTATAGAGGGAGCATCTTTCCATTAAAAAAAATTCATCCGACCCAGTGAAAAATTATTTTATAGCTTGTCCGATGATTTCACAAAAAAATAGACAGCAAGTTTCGAGCATGTCGTAGTGGGTGGTATAGAAGAAGAAATGTTTTTATTTGACCCATCATACATTTCACATAATACATATATATCCATGTTAAATTATAATTTTAAATAATACAGGTGTATATGGTTGTAAGTAAACATGGTATATATTAAGGTAAACAAACAAATAGGGTCAGGAGACTCCTCTAAGACTTTGATAGAAAGAGAGAAGAAGAAAGAAAAAACAAACAATAATAATATTATATCTGATTGTGTGCGTCTGTGTGTGTGCGCGTGCGCGCGCGCGCGCGCGTGCGTGCGTGTGTGTGTGTGTGTGCGTGCGTGCGCGCGCGCGCGCGTGCATGTGCTTGTTCGTGTGCATGTGCGTGTCCGTGTATATAGTTCAATGTTTCGTGGAACTAGTCTGGAGCGAGACTAAACAATCTAATTTAAAGTCAACGTAAATAGTGAAATAGCCCAGTTAATAACACCGCCAAAACATTCGTACAATGACGTTCGTCGTCAGTGATGTTACCCGCTGTCTGGCTTTGTCCCTGTTACGTCTAGCAGGGCGGTACGAATCAAAGACGTTATAATCTGCTTTATTCAACTACAGCTGCGCCTCCAGGAAATGCAAGACCAGGAACAATCCGGATGTAACAACGTTTTAATTACAATTTCGCGAAAGATTTGGACGGATGGACAACTTAAAAAAAATCTAATTAACCATGACGCAAGCTCTCTTCGGCACTGGTCAGCTTAATAAGTATGCTGAATCCATCTGCGATGTTCTCACATGACCGGTCACGTGAACTAATCGGTCACCCGCACGAACGTGGGTCCATTCGATAAGGCTGGCCACGCGATCACGTATTAATGACGCACATCGATAACCTCTTCTGGAGCCGGACGATTGTTTCGATGAGCCAAAGATGACAATGGTGACCGTCCAATCCTGTTGGAAATGTGTTTCCGCGGTTATCATGATACTTGTATGTCCATGTTTGGGGTCGATCTTTTTACATCACAACATTTAAAGGTCCGTTCTCAATCCAATGTTTTCGCCCGTCTCGTCTCAGACTTATTTCGCGAAACGTTGAACCTATCTCGTATCCACAACGACATTCCAGCTCTTTTGTATGTTTTATGTAGTTTTGGTGAAATCGTTGAATAAACTATTACATTTACCATCCGTCCAAATCTTTGGCGAAATTGTAATTAAAACGAAGTTTTATGCGATGGTTCTTCGAGCCGGATCAATCCAGGATGTTTCCTTTTATTCCACAGCTCTCAAGTTTCTTTAGCAGTCGTTGATGTGGCACTTTGTCAAATGCCTTCATGAAATCGCAATATACCACGTCGATACAACACCCATTGTCTATTGTCTCGGTCCGTGTTTCAAATACTTTAAGCAGCTGTTGAACTGTGGATCTACCCTTGGTAAAACCACATTGTTTGTTTCTGAGCAGGTCATTATTATTCACGTATTGACTGATGGTGTCTCTGATTATTGCCTCCCATATGTTCCCTACTACGCTGGTCAGACTGACTGGTCTGTAGTTCTGAGTTGGTTGTTTGTTTTCCTTCTTGTATATTGCAGATATGCATTTTTCCAATCTGTAGGTAGCGTGCCTGTTGTCAGTGATGTCTTAAATGTGATGCATAGTGGAATACTGATAGTATCTGCTAAATCACTTAGGACACGAGGATGAAGGCCGTCAGGTCTTGGTGATTTGTAAATCTTTAGCTTCTTTACATTCATTGCCACCACCAGTCGATCGATAGTGCATGTCTCGAATGTGTTAAAGCATATTGTTGTTTCTTCAGGAATGTCTCCATCTGGCTACATGGTGAACACCGAAGAGAAATGATCTGCCAACACTTCCGCTTTTTCCAATTCAGACTTTGTTAGGTCATCGGTGTCATCTTTGTTCTGCTTTTCCTCTTTATCTCGGGTTTTGACGTCCAGTGGTACTGGGTAGTTTCTGCCTCATTCCGATATCACCTTCTTTGGAATACATTGTCCTTCTGCATATCTAAACTTAGATGTGTAAAGATACCCCATTAGGTTTGAACATCTCCCTGGTTGTTTGACAATTCTGCTTTCCATTATTTAGAATGTCTTCCATTTTGGTGTAATTCTCTTGTCAAATCTATAAACAGTTATACTGACTGGATCATAGTCTGGTGACCAATTGAGAACCACCTTGATGATAGAATGGTAACTTCTTCCTGGTGCAGAGGCTGTCTCAATTGAGAACCACCTTGATGATAGAATGGTAACTTCTTCCTGGTGCAGAGGCTGTCTCAACTGAGAACCACCTTGATGATAGAATGGTAACTTCTTCCTGGTGCAGAGGCTGTCTCAACTGAGAACCACCTTGATGATAGAATGGTAACTTCTTCCTGGTGCAGAGGCTGTCTCAACTGAGAACCACCTTGATGATAGAATGGTAACTTCTTCCTGGTGCAGAGGCTGTCTCAACTGAGAACCACCTTGATGATAGAATGGTAACTTCTTCCTGGTGCAGAGGCTGTCTCAACTGAGAACCACCTTGATGATAGAATGGTAACTTCTTCCTGGTGCAGAGGCTGTCTCAACTGAGAACCACCTTGATGATAGAATGGTAACTTCTTCCTGGTGCAGAGGCTGTCTCAACTGAGAACCACCTTGATGATAGAATGGTAACTTCTTCCTGGTGCAGAGGCTGTCTCAACTGAGAACCACCTTGATGATAGAATGGTAACTTCTTCCTGGTGCAGAGGCTGTCTCAATTGAGAACCACCTTGATGATAGAATGGTAACTTCTTCCTGGTGCAGAGGCTGTCTCAATTGAGAACCACCTTGATGATAGAATGGTAACTTCTTCCTGGTGCAGAGGCTGTCTCAATTGAGAACCACCTTGATGATAGAATGGTAACTTCTTCCTGGTGCAGAGGCTGTCTCAATTGAGAACCACCTTGATGATAGAATGGTAACTTCTTCCTGGTGCAGAGGCTGTCTCAATTGAGAACCACCTTGATGATAGAATGGTAACTTCTTCCTGGTGCAGAGGCTGTCTCAATTGAGAACCACCTTGATGATAGAATGGTAACTTCTTCCTGGTGCAGAGGCTGTCTCAATTGAGAACCACCTTGATGATAGAATGGTAACTTCTTCCTGGTGCAGAGGCTGTCTCAATTGAGAACCACCTTGATGATAGAATGGTAACTTCTTCCTGGTGCAGAGGCTGTCTCAATTGAGAACCACCTTGATGATAGAATGGTAACTTCTTCCTGGTGCAGAGGCTGTCTCAATTGAGAACCACCTTGATGATAGAATGGTAACTTCTTCCTGGTGCAGAGGCTGTCTCAATTGAGAACCACCTTGATGATAGAATGGTAACTTCTTCCTGGTGCAGAGGCTGTCTCAATTGAGAACCACCTTGATGATAGAATGGTAACTTCTTCCTGGTGCAGAGGCTGTCTCAATTGAGAACCACCTTGATGATAGAATGGTAACTTCTTCCTGGTGCAGAGGCTGTCTCAATTGAGAACCACCTTGATGATAGAATGGTAACTTCTTCCTGGTGCAGAGGCTGTCTCAATTGAGAACCACCTTGATGATAGAATGGTAACTTCTTCCTGGTGCAGAGGCTGTCTCAATTGAGAACCACCTTGATGATAGAATGGTAACTTCTTCCTGGTGCAGAGGCTGTCTCAATTGAGAACCACCTTGATGATAGAATGGTAACTTCTTCCTGGTGCAGAGGCTGTCTCAATTGAGAACCACCTTGATGATAGAATGGTAACTTCTTCCTGGTGCAGAGGCTGTCTCAATTGAGAACCACCTTGATGATAGAATGGTAACTTCTTCCTGGTGCAGAGGCTGTCTCAATTGAGAACCACCTTGATGATAGAATGGTAACTTCTTCCTGGTGCAGAGGCTGTCTCAATTGAGAACCACCTTGATGATAGAATGGTAACTTCTTCCTGGTGCAGAGGCTGTCTCAATTGAGAACCACCTTGATGATAGAATGGTAACTTCTTCCTGGTGCAGAGGCTGTCTCAATTGAGAACCACCTTGATGATAGAATGGTAACTTCTTCCTGGTGCAGAGGCTGTCTCAATTGAGAACCACCTTGATGATAGAATGGTAACTTCTTCCTGGTGCAGAGGCTGTCTCAATTGAGAACCACCTTGATGATAGAATGGTAACTTCTTCCTGGTGCAGAGGCTGTCTCAATTGAGAACCACCTTGATGATAGAATGGTAACTTCTTCCTGGTGCAGAGGCTGTCTCAATTGAGAACCACCTTGATGATAGAATGGTAACTTCTTCCTGGTGCAGAGGCTGTCTCAATTGCGAACCACCTTGATGATAGAATGGTAACTTCTTCCTGGTGCAGAGGCTGTCTCAATTGAGAACCACCTTGATGATAGAATGGTTACTTCTTCCTGGTGCAGAGGCTGTCTCAATCATTGAAATCTTAGTGTCATCACCCGTGAGGACAAGGTCCAGGAGTGGTTGTTCATTTGTACTCCTGCCTCTATGAATTTCTCAATGAATATAAATTCCTTATCTTCAATACTTGCAGCTGATGTGGAGATTGTTGTTTTTGTTTGTTTTTGTTTGTTGTTGCTTTATTCTTGGAATAAAATAATAATAATAATAATAATAACAATAATAATAATAATAACAATAATAATAGCTTTATTCTTGGAATAAAATAAGTACATCCTGGTTCCATAGTTTGGAGTTAACTGCATGGTTATTTCAACCATTTATATAGTGAACATACAAAGATTTAAACCAGTATTTCCATATTCTGGACATATACTTCACATGACTGTTGATAAAGCTACGGGTATTGTGGAAAAGGACTGCAGTCGACATATAAATATCTATGTCAAGTTTGTTTAGCTGCAGCACAGTTAGGCGGATTATTGTAAACAAACATTTCACTAGCACTACAATATCTGTCTAATCCTAGCACAGTTCGCAATATATTGTTGTAAGAGATATATAACTTTCTAATTGCGTGTGCGTAGGTGAACAAAACGTAACGGTTACATGGTGATGAGAACACCAGGTCGTGCGTAGGTGAACAAAACGTAACGGTTACATGGTGATGAGAACACCAGGTCGTGCGTAGGTGAACAAAACGTAACGGTTACATGGTGATGAGAACACCAGGTCGTGCGTAGGTGAACAAAACGTAACGGTTACATGGTGATGAGAACACCAGGTCGTGCGTAGGATAACACGTGTTCTTTGTACGAGTGCGTGTATTCGTGCATGCGTGTATTCGTGCATGCGTGTATTCGTGCATGCGTGTATTCGTGCATGCGTGTATTCGTGCATGCGTGTATTCGTGCATGCGTGTATTCGTGCATGCGTGTATTCGTGCATGCGTGTATTCGTGCATGCGTGTATTCGTGCATGCGTGTATTCGTGCATGCGTGTATTCGTGCATGCGTGTATTCGTGCATGCGTGTATTCGTGCATGCGTGTATTCGTGCATGCGTGTATTCGTGCATGCGTGTATTCGTGCATGCGTGTATTCGTGCATGCGTGTATTCGTGCATGCGTGTATTCGTGCATGCGTGTATTCGTGCATGCGTGTATTCGTGCATGCGTGTATTCGTGCATGCGTGTATTCGTGCATGCGTGTATTCGTGCATGCGTGTATTCGTGCATGCGTGTATTCGTGCATGCGTGTATTCGTGCATGCGTGTATTCGTGCATGCGTGTATTCGTGCATGCGTGCCGTTAGTATTTTGCTCTACCGAATGGCTAGTTCTGATTCTAAATCCATTTGATCCGAATCGTACCCTTTTAACCATGAAGTGTTTCTGCGCCGAGAGGTTAATCTCAAAAGCATTGTAATGTCCTACGTGAGTTGGCCGTGTATATTTACCAAGTAAATGTATTTTTCTATTTTCCAGAGATCTAAAAGTCGAGAATTTGCTTTTGGACGAGCGAAAAGATATCAAAATCATAGGTGAGTAGTTTCCGTCGTCATTGACCCGACGCACGAACTTGAATATTACATTTACAAGACACCACTTGTTATATCACCCGATACTGGTCCACTGGTCCACTGGTCCACTGGTCCACTGGTACACTGGTCCACTGGTCCACAATGACTATCCCTGGTGTATGCCACTAAGACCGCTTATGTCATTGGCCATTGCGGAAACCTGGGGCAAAGTTCCATGTTCAAAATCAGTATGATTGATTGCGCGGCTCCGAGAAACCGGGCCCATGCAGCGAGTATTGTGGTCGCGAGTCAACTTTAAGAAACCTCCCTCCCTCCCTCCCTCCCTCCATCCCTCCCTCCCTCCCTCCCTCCCTCCCTCCATCCCTCCCTCCCTCCCTCCCTCCCTCCCTCCCTCCCTCCCTCCCTCCCTCCCTCCCTCGCTCCCTCCCTCCCTCCCTCCCTCCCTCGCTCCCTCGCTCCCTCCCTCCCTCCCTCCCTCCCTCCCTCCCTCCCTCGCTCCCTCCCTCCCTCCCTCCCCCCTCCCTCCCTCCCTCCCTCCCTCTCACCTCATTAATACAGCCACCTCGCCACTATGGTCGCCCTGGGACAGTCCCAATTTGTACCCATATCAGTAAAGCATAGGACGTTAGTCCTGCTAATACGGTCACCTCGCTGTTCATGTCAATGTGGCCCAGTCCTGGGGATGATCGTAATAGTGAGGTTCCACCGTATTCGCTAGTTTACAGAAGGAGTTTAACCCTCCGCCTTTCTCCTTCGCGCGCAGATTTCGGACTGAGCAACGTCGTGCGTATGAACGAGGTCGCCGAGGTAGGATCGACTGCGCGTGCGTACTGCGTGACGCAGTGCGGAAGTCCGGCGTACGCAGCACCGGAACTACTTGGCAACAACAAGTATGGCCCGCAAGTAGACGTGTGGAGTATGTAAGTAGCAGACGACATTATTTCCCTTACATACCCGTTAGCATGCTTCCTTTACCCCCGTTCGTTGCCCTTCAGTCTGATTACCCCGTTGAGTCATGGCATTATGAAATCGGCCCACACCCTACGCTGTGTTCCCGCTCTACGTCGCTCCAGACGGTGAACCAGGCGTTGTAGAGTTGGATCTGGCGACCCGCGAGTGGCTGCTCAGTGACGGACTGCAACTTTAGGCTGCGGATAAATGCTAGGCGAAGAAAAAGACACATTTGACCATTTAGCCCATTCGGTGTATTTTGCATTCACATATACTTTTACGTATTTTATATTCTATTTTGGCAAATTGTCAACAATAAAAATTACATTAAAATGACAAATGAAATAACAATCCTGAATTAACCATCAAATTAGGTCAGTGAGCACGTCACACTAGTATTCCTATTAAAGTCTGGCTTCTTCTCACTTTCACCAAGAAACTTGGAACCACCCTTGGAACCACCGCACCTTGTTTACAAACGACGTGAATGTCAAAGGTTCTGTGTCGCGAACTATTAACCCGGCCGAGGAAATACGAGAGGGTTCCAAACAAAATACGCCATCTAGTCATCAAAGACGAGTCAGATTAATTGTCTCCGTCGAGTAGTAACGGAAATGAAATTAGATGATTTGTCCGAATATTGACACGCATGCATGCACGCACGTAAGGTCACGGGTTTGTAATGTTGGACTACATAAATATGCGAATCTTGGACTACATAAATATGTGAATCTTGGACTACATAAATATATGAATTTTGGACTATATAAATTACTTATGAGTGAAGATGTGCATCAGCCTGGATGGTTCAAATTAGTAATATTTTTACTTATTTCACAGTCAGTTTACCTTTTTCTTCTCTGTACTATATCATTATAGGCAATGATGTAATCAACTGGATAGAAAAGTGGCTTACACACAGAAGACAGAGAGTAATAGTAGATGGTGAGATTTCAAACTGGAAATCTGTTCTCAGTGGGGTACCACAGGGATCAGTATTAGGCCCTATACTGTTTTTAATATATATAAATGATTTGGAAGATGACATATCTAGCAAAGTACTGAAATTGTGATGACACAAAAGTATTCAGAAAGGTTACTAATGATACAGATAAACAAAGTTTACATGATGATCTAGATAAATTAGTTAAATGGTCAGAAAAATTGCAAATGTTATTCAATTTTGGGAAGTGTAAATGCATACACATAGGACATGGAAACATGGATGAAGAATATAAAATGGGGGATGCTGTACTAGGTAGAACCACACAAGAAAAGGACTTAGGTGTAACATTTAGTGCTGACATGAAAGTTTCAGAGCAATGTGGGATTGCTGCTTCGAAAGGAAATCAAATTCTAGGGCTAATTAGGAGAACAATCACATATAAGGAGAAACAGCTAATTGTACCACTGTACAAAGCAATAGTTAGACCACATTTGGAATATTGTATACAAGCATGGAGGCTGTATCGTAAGAAGGACATAGACAAACTAGAAAGAATACAAAGAAGAGCAACCAAAATGATTCCGGAATTGAGAGACCTTAGTTACGAAAGTCGCTTATTACAATGTGGTTTGACAACACTAGAAACAAGGAGACTAAGAGGAGACCAAATAGAAGTATTTAAAATAGTGAACGGTTATGAGGATGTTGATAGGAATATGTTCTTCAAACTTAAAGAAGGCAGTAGAACCAGAGGACACAAAGCAGCATTAGTTAAGGAGCAGTGTAGGGTGGACATGAGAAAGTACTCTTTCTCACAGAGGGTGATAAATGAATGGAACAAACTGCCAAATGATTGTGTTAATGCTAGTAGTGTGAATATGTTTAAAAATAGAATTGACATATCTGACAAGAGCGGGCTACACATAGATGATAAAATTATTGGACTCTCGATAAGCCAATGGCGTCCTTGTCCACTTGCCATCTGGAACTTGTTGTTTGGGATGGAAATCTTGTTAAATCTTGTTAAATCTTGTTAAATCTTGTTAAATCTTGTTAAATCTTCTCGTGACGTTTCGATTGCTATCAGCAATCTTCTTCAGACGACTACCGCTAGATGGCGACACTATAGTCATTCTGCGCAGACGTCATATATAAATGACTGTTAACTGCAGCAGATGACTACGTGATACCGACAGCCTATTTGACCTTGACGGGCCGTCACCACAGAACACGGCATTGGCTCTCGTCTTTCATGACTGGTTATTGTTTTCATCATGTCATAATATCTGACAGCAGCCTCTCTTTTCGTACCACACACGACGTGTCTTATAATTAAAACATTCTAATTACATATGATGCCTACAACTACCAGTTTGCCGCAGTGGGGAGGTTTGTGTCCTCCCGTAACCCGGAGAGCTATACTGGCCGGGACGTAAGTTCGGGTACGTTCACCCAGGCAAGGCAGGTCAAGGGATCGCAGTCAGACGAAAGGAGAGTCTTCTGTAGCTTTTTTTGACATCCTATCCACGAGGTGGCGTCTCGGAAGTAAATACTTCCTCGGTAGTAGCAATAGCTACGCACCGTAGTAATAGCCAGTTGAAAACATCATGTGACCACGTTAAGTGGATCGCATAAGCAAGTCAGTGTAATGCTAGATGACAATAATCGCGAGCAGCAGGCAGCATAGGAACAAATAATCGTCCGGCTTGGGGAATTATCCTAGGATATATACCTCTACTCTGTATAGAGAATAAGCAAAGGTAACACAATCGTCACACGTGTCCATCGGTACCTCCCCTTGTTTACAACACCATGTACCTTGATGAAGACAATCAGCATCAAACATGTTTTTTGTGGGGCTGATTGGAATAAGTGATAGTGTGTCAGTGGTCATTGATTGGAATAAGTGATAGTGTGTCAGTGGTCATTGGTTGGAGTAAGTGATAGTGTGTCATTGGTCATTGATTGGAATAAGTGATAGTGTGTCATTGGTCATTGATTGGAATAAGTGATAGTGTGTCATTGGTCATTGATTGGAATAAGTGATAGTGTGTCAGTGGTCATTGATTGGAATAAGTGATAATGTGTCAGTGGTCATTGATTGGAATAAGTAATAGTGTGTCAGTGGTCATTGATTGGAATAAGTGATAGTGTGTCATTGGTCAGTGATTGGAATAAGTGATATTGTGTCAAATTTCATTGATTGGAATAAGTGATAGTGTGTCATTGGTCATTGATTGGAATAAGTGATAGTGTGTCAGTGGTCATTGATTGGAATAAGTGATAGTGTGTCATTGGTCATTGATTGGAATAAGTGATAGTGTGTCAGTGGTCATTGATTGGAATAAGTGATAATGTGTCAGTGGTCATTGATTGGAATAAGTAATAGTGTGTCAGTGGTCATTGATTGGAATAAGTGATAGTGTGTCATTGGTCAGTGATTGGAATAAGTGATATTGTGTCAAATTTCATTGATTGGAATAAGTGATAGTGTGTCATTGGTCATTGATTGGAATAAGTGATAGTGTGTCAGTAGTCAATGATTGGAATAAGTGATAGTGTGTCATTGGTCATTGGTTGGAATAAGTGATAGTGTGTCAGTGGTCATTGGTTGGAATAAGTGATAGTGTGTCAGTGGTCATTGGTTGGAATAAGTGATAGTGTGTCATTGGTCATTGGTTAGAATAAGTGATAGTGTGTCAGTGGTCATTGATTGGAATAAGTGATAGTGTGTCAGTAGTCATTGATTGGAATAAGTGATAGTGTGTCAGTGGTCATTGGTTGGAATAAGTGATAGTGTGTCAGTGGTCATTGGTTGGAATAAGTGATAGTGTGTCATTGGTCATTGGTTGGAATAAGTGATAGTGTGTCATTGGTCATTGGTTAGAATAAGTGATACTCTGTCAGTGGTCATTGGTTGGAATAAGTGATAGTGTGTCATTAGTCATTGATTGGAATAAGTGATAGTGTGTCATTGGTCATTGGTTGGAATAAGTGATAGTGTGTCATTGGTCATTGGTTAGAATAAGTGATAGTGTGTCAGTGGTCATTGGTTGGAGTAAGTGATAGTGTGTCATTGGTCATTGGTTGGAATAAGTGATAGTGTGTCATTGGTCATTGATTGGAATAAGTGATAGTGTGTCAGTGGTCATTGGTTGGAATAAGTGATAGTGTGTCATTGGTCATTGGTTAGAATAAGTGATAGTGTGTCAGTGGTCATTGGTTGGAGTAAGTGATAGTGTGTCATTGGTCATTGGTTGGAATAAGTGATAGTGTGTCATTGGTAATTGGTTAGAATAAGTGATAGTGTGTCAGTGGTCATTGGTTGGAGTAAGTGATAGTGTGTCATTGGTCATTGGTTGGAATAAGTGATAGTGTGTCATTGGTCATTGGTTGGAATAAGTGATAGTGTGTCAGTGGTCATTGGTTGGAATAAGTGATAGTGTGTCAGTGGTCATTGGTTGGAATAAGTGATAGTGTGTCAGTGGTCATTGGTTGGAGTAAGTGATAGTGCGTCAGTGGTCACTGGTTGCAACAAGTTATGATGTGTCAGTGGCCATTTGTTGTTGTAAGTTATAGTGTGTCATTGGTCATTGGTTGGAGTAAGTTATAGAGTGATTAGAGCAGTCATTGATTGGAGTAAGTGGGTGGGCATTGGTATGGCTTCATTGTAGGTGGGTGAGTTTATTTTTGAAGCTGTTTATACATGCGGTGGCATGGACAGACACAGTTGTTACACAGGCGCAACCCACACGCACTAGAGGCTAGTTAATTCATTCTTTCAAATATAAATAGCAATCGAAGTGCCAAACACGCTGCAAGGCAGGCTAAGTTCGAATCTAATTTCAACACGTAATTTATTGTGAGCGGCTGCGCGCATTCACCTCATACGTCATCTGATCTGTCTACGCAACACAAATAGCCCGCTATTTTTTAAGCCTGGTGCCAAATAACTCGGCTATAAATAGTGCACATTTCTCTGGATGGTTCGTTGAAATGATTTTTTTGACATTTCCAAATCTTGTTTACCGTGTAGAGATTTTCATCGTCTTATCAAGGCGAGTGCCTCAGTATTACTTCCTCGCGTGTACGATGACGTCATCCGATGTCATTAGTACTGATG
This sequence comes from Lamellibrachia columna, assembly GCA_963662155.1. Taxonomy (NCBI): domain Eukaryota; kingdom Metazoa; phylum Annelida; class Polychaeta; order Sabellida; family Siboglinidae; genus Lamellibrachia; species Lamellibrachia columna. The sequence goes on along the minus strand of OY759270.1, from coordinate 53,234,550 downwards.
AATTCGCCTTGATAAGACTTTGAAAATAAATTTCTACACGGTAAAAACAAGCTTTGGACATGTCAAAATAATAATTTAAACAATTCAGCTATAATAATACATAAAACAGCCACGAAACAGTGACAGGATGTAGTAGTCATACGTGTACTCAGTTGTTATTACTACAAGTGAGGCTGTGTTTGTAATAGTCATACGTGTCGTTGTTATTAATACAAGTGAGGCTGTGTTTGTAATAGTCATACGTGTCGTTGTTATTACTACAAGTGAGGCTGTGTTTGTAATAGTCATACGTGTCGTTGTTATTAATACAAGTGAGACTGTGTTTATAATATTCATACGTGTCGTTGTTATTACTACAAGTGAGGCTGTGTTTGTAATTTTCCTACGTGTTGTTGTTATTAATACAAGTGAGACTATGTTTGTAATATTCCTACGTGTTGTTATTATTACTACAAGGGAGGCTGTGTTTGTAATATTCCTACGTGTTGCTGTTATTCCTACAAGTGAGGTTGTGTTCGTAATATTCCTACGTGTCGTTGTTGTTCCTGCAAGTGGGGCTGTGTGTGTAGTATTCCTACGTGTCATTGTTATTAACATAAGTGAGACTGTGTTTGTAATATTCCTACGTGTCGTTGTTTTTCCTATAGGTGAGGCTGTTTTTGTAATATTGAAATTCCTACGTGTCGTTATTATTCCTACAAATGATTATATTGAAAGGTTATTTAGCTGATTAAGCTGACATCGTTGTTTTGACTGGACCAGTCGATACGTAGCTGTCAATGTATGGCTCGTCTGTCGTCTGTCGTCTCTGTCCTCGTTGGCATTTATGACTCTTGTCTGATTAAATTTTTCAAACGCGCCATGTTTGTTTGTTTGACGAGAGGCAGGGTGCTGACACTGCGGCAAGCGTTGTGTGAACGGTGAAACTCAGAATGTGTTTGGAGCCTTGGTTGATGTAGTATTCGGGCATAAAAATATAGTAATTTAGCTAAATTAAATTTTTTCCCTCTCGTTTCAGATCCTTTTCGCAAATAATCGAATCTATCCAGTATCGACTAAGACATGCTTGCTCATTAATTTTCTTAAAAAAAATTTATTTAGTTTCGGTGAAATTGGATAAACTATTATTTTTGAACCGAACCTATACCGATCAATGTAAATTCTTTCGATGTTGTTAACAAAGATCCACCCTCTTTATTAAACTAACTGGACTTAAGACTGAGCGCGCACTGCTCATTTAAACATCAATGAATCTTATTCGCAGTTGGCTAACTCAACCGTGAAGGGAGTTTTTTTACACAGTCGTTCGTTTCACGTTGCCCTGTCGTCTGACATTGAATAACCGTGAGCCTGACTCCCACCAGGCGTCGCCCCTAGTTACGGACACACAATCTGATCAGGCCGGCTGTAATTCATTCATTCATTCAAATATAAATAGGCACCGAAGTGCAAAATAAGCGGCACGGCCTACTAATTTCGACTCTAATTTCACCACGTAGTTTATTACGAACGGCAGCGCATAGTCATCTCTGTCATCATCGGACGTGTTTACGAACACTAAAGTAGTTCAGCTATGTCTTACGTCTGTTGTCAAATTACTCAGTTGTTATGATGATAACAAGTGTAATCAGTGATTACTTTCATTCATAAATATGTTGATAATTACAAAGTCCAATGTATTAAGCAGCCCAAATCTACACCAAATAAACTATGTAATTATGCAAGGATTACACAGTAGGCAACAAGGAATGGTACACACACCGTAACAATGGTAACTAACGGGGAGGTTAACAAAATAAATGGTATCTAACGGGGAGGTTAACAAAATAAATGGTATCTAACGGGGAGGTTAACAAAATAAATGGTATCTAACGGGGAGGTTAACAAAATAAATGGTATCTAACGGGGAGGTTAACAAAATAAATGGTAACTAACGGGGAAGTTAACAAAATAAATGGTAACTAACGGGGAGGTTAACAAAATAAATGGTAACTAACGGGGAGGTTAACAAAATAAATGGTAACTAACGGGGAGGTTAACAAAATAAATGGTATCTAACGGGGAGGTTAACAAAATAAATGGTAACTAACGGGGAAGTTAACAAAATAAATGGTAACTAACGGGGAGGTTAACAAAATAAATGGTAACTAACGGGGAGGTTAACAAAATAAATGGTAACTAACGGGGAGGTCAACAAAATAAATGGTAACTAACGGGGAGGTTAACAAAATAAATGGTAACTAACGGGGAGGTTAACAAAATAAATGGTAACTAACGGGGAGGTTAACAAAATAAATGGTAACTAACGGGGAGGTTAACAAAATAAATGGTAACTAACGGGGAGTTTAACAAAATAAATGGTAACTAACGGGGAGGTTAACAAAATAAATGGTAACTAACGGGGAGGTTAACAAAATAAATGGTAACTAACGGGGAGGTTAAGACAATAACGTACTTTTAATTGCTTCTAAAATGTAATGTTGCTTCTTTTTTCCATTTATAAGCATAGGCAGAGGAGATTATGACTCACTACAGTGTACTCGATATAGGCGTTTAATATAACATTCCTACTTCTTAATCTGTGAGTTTGCCACACGTATGTTTAATTCTCAGTAACCTATTCACTAACCCGGTAGATACTACGATGCTTCTTTTAAAGTAGTCGCAGTGATTTATAATCATGACTTCTTACAAACAATCGCAAAATGAAATGACAAATGTAATATGTGGTGTAGTGGTGTTTAGAATGTGGCGTTTTAAAAACGCTGTCACACAGTCGTTCTAAAGACGCGGTCACACAGTCGTTCTCGACATCTCAGTTGTTCCACTTTCACTTTCTACTGTGTTCTCGTTCTGGTCAAGTCGAACTCTGTCTACGGACAGGTTGTCGTTCTGGTCAAGTCGTACCCTGTCTACGGACAGGTTGTCGTTCTGGTCAAGTCGTACCCTGTCTACGGACAGGTTGTCGTTCTGGTCAAGTCGAACCCTGTCTACGGACAGGTTGTCGTTCTGGTCAAGTCGTACCCTGTCTACGGACAGGTTGTCGTTCTGGTCAAGTCGTACCCTGTCTACGGACAGGTTGTCGTTCTGGTCAAGTCGTACCCTGTCTACGGACAGGTTGTCGTTCTGGTCAAGTCGTACCCTGTCTACGGACAGGTTGTCGTTCTGGTCAAGTCGTACACTGTCTACGGACAGGTTGTCGTTCTGGTCAAGTCGTACCCTGTCTACTGACAGGTTGTCGTTCTGGTCAAGTCGAACCCTGTCTACGGACAGGTTGTCGTTCTGGTCAAGTCGTACCCTGTCTACGGACAGGTTGTCGTTCTGGTCAAGTCGTACCCTGTCTACGGACAGGTTGTCGTTCTGGTCAAGTCGTACACTGTCTACGGACAGGTTGTCGTTCTGGTCAAGTCGAACCCTGTCTACGGACAGGTTGTCGTTCTGGTCAAGTCGTACCCTGTCTACGGACAGGTTGTCGTTCTGGTCAAGTCGAACTCTGTCTACGGACAGGTTGTCGTTCTGGTCAAGTCGTACCCTGTCTACGGACAGGTTGTCGTTCTGGTCAAGTCGTACCCTGTCTACGGACAGGTTGTCGTTCTGGTCAAGTCGAACTCTGTCTACGGACAGGTTGTCGTTCTGGTCAAGTCGTACCCTGTCTACGGACAGGTTGTCTTTCTGGTCAAGTCGTACCCTGTCTACGGACAGGTTGTCGTTCTGGTCAAGTCGTACCCTGTCTACGGACAGGTTGTCGTTCTGGTCAAGTCGTACCCTGTCTACGGACAGGTTGTCGTTCTGGTCAAGTCGTACCCTGTCTACGGACAGGTTGTCGTTCTGGTCAAGTCGTACCCTGTCTACGGACAGGTTGTCGTTCTGGTCAAGTCGTACCCTGTCTACGGACAGGTTGTCGTTCTGGTCAAGTCGTACCCTGTCTACGGACAGGTTGTCGTTCTGGTCAAGTCGTACCCTGTCTACGGACAGGTTGTCGTTCTGGTCAAGTCGTACCCTGTCTACGGACAGGTTGTCGTTCTGGTCAAGTCGTACCCTGTCTACGGACAGGTTGTCGTTCTGGTCAAGTCGTACCCTGTCTACGGACAGGTTGTCGACAAAGCATAAGTCGAGTGAACACTTACTATCTTGGTGGCCACCATATTGTTGTCGTTGCAACGGTTCGTGTGTCTTCACTTCTGATAGTCACCAATCAAACTTCAAATGATCTTCGAATATGAGGCACTATCAAAAAGAAGAAGAAGAAGAAGAAAAGAATAATAACAAATATTTACCAATTACGCCAGTTCCATGCAATTCTGAAAATGTCAATAAAGTAGTATATGGGTGGAAACTGGAATACTGAAATGTCAAAACCTATGTTCCTCGTCTGCCTGAGTAGCGCCCTTGAACCGTATCAGGCGCTGATTCTAGCAACTGCGGTCGAGTCTGAGAGATGTCGTCTTGTGCATGCTTTGGGCCTCAAGTTCGTGGACAGGTAGATGTGCATGTTCTGTGATAATCAGACACTCACCTGTAAGCCACACAATAATGACCTAGTGCTTATTAGCGTACGCTATTGACGCGTGAATTCGACAAAGAGGAATCGATATGCCAAATGTCAGGTTATTTAGTACGTCGCCGCTTTGCAATTAGCATAGCATAGACCTATAGTCGATTACTTCAAAGTTGTGGAAAAGATTACAGTGATCTAATGCACGAACGGGCTAACGCCTATGTGCACATGCGCAGTTCTGCATGTACACGATGTTTCGTCAAAACCGCGCACGCAAGGTCACGTACGCCAGTTCTCGCACGCAAGCTCACGTACGCCAGTTCTCGCACGCAAGGTCACGTACGCAAGCTCACGTATGCAACTTCACGTATTCAAGTTTCGTGTGCATACTCACGTACACAAGTTTCGTGCGCATACTCACGTACACAAGTTTCGTGCGCATACTCACGTACACAAGTTTCGTGCACATACTCACGCGCCTAAACGTACATTTTAACTAGCCACACCACACGGTAAATATGCAGCTATACAATGTGATTCTTTTGAGAAAACGTGGACTGTTCAAAAACAGGATTCCGTTAAAGATCTATAGGGATAGGTTTTCACGCATATTACAATGCTACTACCTATGAACAACTTTATGAATTATTTTTGACTGGATCCGGGCGAAATTTGGCGGAAACGGCAAAAATGGTGCAGCTCTATAAACTGTAACATAAAACTATTCACAACTGCGCAAGTATATAACGACCAAAGCCTATTATTTCGGTGAGTTTAACAAAATGTACGTACTACTACTATTACACCGACTGCATACTTTACTCAAACTATTCACGTACTACATATTTAACATTAACCAGCCAAGTTGGCTGAATGAACCGAGGAGAGGTTTTAGACGTGAACATGAGATGACACGCATTGAAAACAGGCGTCTACTACGCTACTCGAAGAGCGCCACCCCCTCCCCCCTCCCCATCCCCCCTCCCCCCTCCCCCCTCCCCCCTCCCCCTCCCCCTCCGCGGCGTCAACAATGATACGAAACTTGAATTGACCGTGAAGAGTCTGATGTCTTCGGTGGGTTTGAAGTCGGCATGTGGCGAACATCGCTGAAACCAGGCGGGCAACCGCATTGACAACAACTGTAATCATTTCGACACAAATGATATATTAGTATAACATTGCTATATTTGACATGACAAAAACCTCTCAAAGAAACAATTTAGATTTTTTCCCGAATATTTGAGTGGAACAAATTATCGACTGATTATGTAAATGCTAGAAGCGTGAATGTTTTTTTAATGACAAACATCTCAGACGGGCGTGCTACACATAAATTAAAAACCGTTAGATTCTCGATAAGCGATTGGTTTCCTTATCCACTTGCCATCTGGGCTTTTGCTTGGGATGACGATCTTGTCAGATCTTAAATATATCGACTGAATATAGATAACAGGTCAGACGTTTCTTGACAGGTAATTACGATGTCAAATGTCACATTCCAAGAAACTGGAAGGTAATTCCATACAAGGAACAAGAAACCTTATATAGGTGAGATGGTGTAGGGCAGATATGACACAAGATATGACACAAGATATGACACAAAATATGACACAAGATTGCTGCTGTAGAAAATGGCGTAATCTGTCACATGAAGTATTGAAAGTCTTGTTGGAATATGCAATCTTTGATGCCATTGTCCGTCGTCATCATCACGGCGATGTTTTCCGGTCAAGTAATCGAGATCCCAACCAGCCGAATGATCGATGATAGCGTCGTACCATCGCCTGCTTCAGGGGATGAGGCTCATCGCTCGTCAAGTGATGGCATGCGGTTATTTGTTGATGTGTATTGTCTGTGCAAGTGTGTGTGTGCGTGCGTGAGTGCGTGCTTGCTTGGGTACACCAGTTGGCCGGTTTTTCGTGCACTTATTTCAACAAACCCTTTCAACTGCCTTTTGCTGCCAGCGAGTCATACCGATTGATGATACACGAACACTGTATGCACATTAACCAGCTAGTGTTCTTGATCAATACTAATTACCACAACCTTGCGACTTTTCGAGTTGTCTATTTCCAATGGAATCCAACGTGCACCAGAGGCCTCGTACGCAGACTTCCGGCGACATTCACACCCTGACCACGCCCCGGCAGCCAGCTGGTCCCTGCAGGAAATTGCCAATATCGATAGTCCCCCTTGGTCTGCGTTTACCTGCGATTGGATTACTTGTTTGACGCTCCGCTAGAAACCAATCTGTTTCGCTGGCACTATGAGTGCGCAGGCGCAGTATGATATAGCAATATATGGGAACATGGGATCCCTGTAGAGTGTCTTCGATGAAACTGTGTATGTTAATGTTTATTGCTCCACTGCGTAACGACATCGCCGAACGACTGTGTGCGGATAAATACTGACACCAGTAGCAAGGTCACCAGTCAGGAGTATACAGCGACAACAACAATATAACAATAGCCAACAAGTACAACGAAAACAACAACAGCAACAACAACAACGATAGCGCAGTCAACAAGTCCAACGACGACAACAATGAAAAAATAGGAATAACAACAACGATGACGTCAACAACAACAACGACGACAAAGAAAAAAACCTTCTACAAGAAAGCACCACTGCTGTCGGCCTGACGCCTGCTTGGTGATGGTGTCCCATGTCAGGGATAGATCACTCTTTCACTTCCGCGTCCATAGCATACGAATAAAATCCAGTGATTTTGAGACTGTCCCGTGGAACATCTTCTACGATGATTTTCTCTAAACAAAATGTATGATTTGACGAAAACTCCGCAGCAGGCCAGGGACATGACTCACAACAACGTGTGCCTCAGGGACATGAGTCACAACAACGTGTGCCTCAGGGACATGAGTCACAACAACGTGTGTCTCAGGGACATGACTCACAACAACCTGTGTCTCAGGGACATGACTCACAACAACGTGTGTCTCAGGGACATGACTCACAACAACGTGTGTCTCAGGGACATGACTCACAACAACGTGTGTCTCAGGGACATGACTCACAACAACGTGTGTCTCAGGGACATGACTCACAACAACGTGTGTCTCAGGGACATGACTCACAACAACGTCTGCCTCAGGGACATGACTCACAACAACGTCTGCCACTGTGATAACATTCGAATCGTAATTCTGACTAAAAACGTTAACATGGTCGCCTATGAAAAAACAAATATCCCCGGCTGCAGGTTATCATTGGGACGACCCGGCCTCTACTGTCTGCCAAGGGACATTCGACACACGTGCCCAAGTCATCTCCGTCTCTTTATCTATTAAGCAAGGGATGTTGAGTCTGTTTTGTGTCACAGCTCTTCATTTGTGATGGTGTTTGACCAAAGGACCCCTAGAATAGGTCTCAAGTTGTGCTGTCCTGGCTGTTTCCAGTACTCTGAGCCGTAGATAAGTGCACTGAGAATGTTAGTAGCCTACATATACACGACACAGCACACCCGACAACGTGCACTGTGCTGTAAATATACAGCACACCCGACAACGTACACTGTGCTGTAAATATACAGCACACCCGACAACGTACACTGTGCTGTAAATAAACAGTTGGCAATTTCTGAGCAGATTATTTTGAAGCGACTTCTAGCGGATTGTTACTCGCGATAAAGCAAACGTTTTCATTGGCTAGGTGCGTCATG
>OY759270.1:53181373-53221373 GCA_963662155.1 Lamellibrachia columna | reverse complement strand
GCCCATTTTTATGATCTTAAGGCCACTATTAAATATTGCGTCAGAACACATCACTTAGTATCCACCCACGGCCACAATAATGGATCATCACGACATCCATATCTACTAAAACGAAGTGTTAAAATGCACACACGCGTTCCAATAGGAGTCTTAATAAATCCTACAATTGCTTTGGTTTTCATCGAATATTGACAGGTGCGCGGCCTAATTACGTCGATGGTTAACTCGCTGTAAATAAACTGCATGATGTCGTACGTCACTGACGACGTTTCTAATCAGTAGCGATTCCAGGCAGCCACGCACAAACGATAGTCTTTAATCAGGCGAAAACATGTCAAAGAACAACCGGACATTGATATTGCTGCGAATATGCCCAACCAATGACGACATTGAACGTTTAATTAAGACGTATATATTGAAGGCGTAGGCGGGCGACGTGAGGCGATAATCGATTTCGATGAATTCTTGATTATGTTTGTGTCTTGGCACAAACAGAAACTCAGGTTAATAGTGCAGCTGCATTTTCTGTTGGTGTTGGTTACTGTTGCTAGACAAATGGTTCTTTTTAACTTTCTGCGTTACTGGATTTGACGAATTGAACATTTCGAACTGTGATGTATTTGGGGGGGGGGGTATTTGGACATGACCCCCTTTGGCTTAACATTTTACGATTATTTTCATATATCACCTTTGACCTCCCACTGTGGTCTCCCCTTGCGAGATCCTAGACATGCCGCGGACTTAGAAGGTTGCGGTGCGTCCATTTATGTACATAAATAAAGTCAATAATCGTTGGGTAACAATTAAAAATATTTAATTACTACTAGGATAATTAGACATTATAACAGAAAGGTTATATTTAATTACTACTAGGATAATTAGACATTATAACAGAAAGGTTATATTTAATTACTACTAGGATAATTAGACATTATAACAGAAAGGTTATAATTAGACATTATAACAGAAAGGTTATAATTAGACATTATAACAGAAAGGTTATATGTTCTATGTTTCCAGGTGACACTGGCGCAGACGGAACCTGTCGCCGCAGCAGCCGCAGTCGGCCACAAGAGGCCGGCGGGGAACGCAGCAGTGCAGAAGACGACCAAGGGGCCCGCTGTGACGACTGATCAACCTCGTATACTGGAGCTGGTGAGGCAGGGATAATCGTAGCTAGTATCTATGATAACCAAAGCCTGCGTCTTGGATATGTGGAAAAACATTTGTAACAAGTGTTGTGAAATGCAACCCCAGTTTGGGGTAAGACTCCCATTGTTTCTGAGAATTGCTGTCATGTTGAACACGAATTGTATGGTGACCTCCCTTGTCGACTGTGCTAAAAAGGAGATGACAGCTGTTCGCTGGTGCACGAGGGCAGTCGAGGTCAGTTGCTTTGACAACCTCCTAGTGGAATGGGAGGGTGGCACTAAGTCTTTAAACCAGCAAATATATTAATAATTTTTTCCAGCTTTTAATTAGAACCTGTTTGTCAATGGCAACACTAAGCCTGCGTCTTGGATATGTGGAAAAACATTTGTAACAAATGTTGATGAAAATGTAAATTTTTTTTACATTTCCTTCCTGGTCGTGTTGTGAAATGCAACCCCAGTTTGGGGTAAGACTCCCATTGTTTCTGAGAATTGCTGTCATGTTGAACACGAATTCCCAAAAGGGTGCATACTCGACTATATCGCAGCCAAGAATTTGAAGGGACGACGATTTTTCAATATGAAATATATTCGCAGAATTTTAATTTTACGTTTAGCCACGTGGACAATGTGTGCACCGTAGTAGGGTTACTAGTGTCGTAAATATGCACCCAGACATTTCATTCTCATGTTAGCCATGTGGAACAATACAGCATCTTAGTCGTCCTTCGTCGTCTTTGCGGTGTTTCTCGCCTTCGTTTACTGCATGGCGTCGAAGATGACTTTGACCAGGAGGGTACTTCGTTTCATGAGTACGAACTACATCGGTTAGCGTTTACGGATTCCATCCATAACTGGTGTTTCGACACAGTTTTATGAGGGGTACTTTATCGCCATTACAACATCGCCATGTGACATCTTGCAGAAACAGTCTCCGCGCAAGTTCGCTCAGAAGACGGCGCCCCCGCGCCAAGCGATTCGTGCGACCCAAGTGACGGGGTGGACGCCGAGACAGGGCGACAGCGGCGACGACTCTCTAGTGACACATCAAGATGTCAGACCAGACGCCAGTGGGCGCCACGAGGACGTCCTTATACTGAGACTAGCGGCTTCGCAAATCGACGGTAAGGTGCCAAGTGGATTTGTTGGGATCAGTGACGTACGTAAGGGGCGGGGCAATAGGCCACGCCCCTCTTGGCTTTTTTCGTATATAACATGTTGCGCTACTACATGGTAGCATGATTAACTAACCGGTGAATAAGTTAAGCATTAAGTTAAGAAGAAACACCACGTTGATCATTTAGTCATATTAATTATAGATTTGAGACACGCAGCTATCCATGTGTAGTATTACCAATTGAAAGCGAACCGCGTTTAAATACAACCTTTCCCTCAGAGTCACCGACATATTTCTTAGACGTAAACCAGCTTTCCAATCGACGATGACAAATATAATTCAACACCAATCTCCATCTCCATCACATACCCCCCCCAAGAACCAGTCTTAAATTACAGCAGAAGACAGTATCGCACCAGCCAATTCCGGTTCATCTCTCAATGCACACGTATTGTTCTCGCTGTGCTTCAGGCAACACGGCAAAGCCCACCAACGTGTCGGAGAAGCCGCCCCACACGACAGGAGCGCAGCCCGTGCACAGAGACCGGGGACACGAACTTTCCCGGGTGACCTCCATCGACGTCAAGACGTCGTACGTGACGACCATCGACGTCGTGAAGGCCGAGCGGTCGACGGACGGAGCCACGACCAACAGGAACGGTCACGTCGAGCTGCCGACTCTTGTTCGCAACTTCCCCGACTCTAACACTGGCAAAGACAGCGACGACTCCGCGGCTAGTGACACGGCGTCGCGCACTGGAGGCCGTTTAAGTAACGGACGGGCTGAACCACACAACGGGCGTCTCTCGCCGACCCCCGAGGTCGAGGTGGCTCACCCGGAGACGATGAACTGTGTCAAGCCGAAGGCGGCGGGGCCGATGCACTTCGCCATCGTGCCGACGGGCCCTTGTGTGGTGACAGGCCGAAGCGACCAGGTCGGTACGCCGACCACCGAGCATTCTGTCGGGGATGCGGTCGGCACCCCGCAGCCAGTGGTCGCACAGGGCCGTGGCTGGCGTGGCGTTAAACACACGGCTGAGTCGCGGGTCTCGGTGAAGCGGCCACCGATGAGGCGGAAGCTGACGCTGGATCTGGGAAACTACGATAGATACGCGCGGAGCAACAGCAGCGGACGAACGCTGCCAACGGTCCAAGGCAGCGGCGGCGACCCCAAGTACCCGAACGCCCGTCGGCTGCTCGACTTCGTCTACCCGCTCGGATCACGTGATGCAACGACGAAGAATAAGCTTCTGACGAACCGCCAGGTGGCAGGTCGGACCAGCAAGGCGGCCTCTGACGGCGGCAAACATGTCGGTGGACAGGAGAGACGAGCGGGCAACGCTCGCGTGACAGGTCTCGCTAGACACTCGATTGACAGCACCCCTGTCAGTCATCACGTGGTCGCCGTAACGGAAATGACGCAGGTGGCGCCCCTTGACGGCAGGTCGAGTCCGAGTAGCGCCGGGCGGAGTGCGCTGACGCCATTATCGTACACATCGAAGGACAGCAAAGTGACTCTTCCCACCATATCACACTTCACCATTGGCGCCAAGTCCCACCCGGAAGTAGAACAGGAATGAACCTCACCCGGAAGTACGACACACGTGAACCCGGAACGTGGAACATATCTCATGTTGAACTGGAGCAGAGCGACATAACAGACGGGGAAACATTTCTAGAAACGCTTCCTTCGCGAGCTACCTGCAAAGAATGTTTCGCAGCAAAACTACCGCACAAACAACCGCACAAACTACCGCATAATCAACCGCACAAACAACCGCGCACCACCGACGCATACCAAGCTTAGTAAGCGTAACAAAACGGTACTAGTCACGTACACAAGATACACCTTAAAGCATCTGTGACTCTGGCGCCTATGTCTGCTGGCACGACATAGTGAACTAAAATGTAATGCTGATCCAGGAAAGCTTGTAGCAACAAAGGAACACTGGGGTGTTTATTAGTATTAACTTTTTCACAGTGCAATGTTTTAATATAAAGTGCAAGTTATTAATATTGACACTTGGCATTTTCAGTACACGGAAAAAAGCAGGCATCTTACCCTCACTTACTCCCAGGTTAATAATATACTTATAAAATGTTGTTATCTACCTAACATTTCATGCATTTAACATACGAATTAAGGCACCGAATACTAAAATCACTTCTTTATTCGTAATTATGAAATCTTCAGGTAATTACTGCGAGAAAAAGTGCATTACGACATCATTGAAACGGGCGTGTACGTTGCCGTGGTTACCGATTAAGTGATTACAGCAAGCATATTATGATTGTTCAATAAGCATATGTGCATAAATTAAGCGTAGTTCGGCAACACACGGCCGTCCGCATGCACACAGGTAGTGAGAAGGGCGCTCTAAAGATGGCACAAAATACCTGTTTTTCCCAAGTATCGTTTCCACCGGTGTCCGTAGCTTATTGAGGGTCTCTTTTAGAAACGAACACCTTTAATGCGTTCTTCGTTTTCTCGATCTCGATAAATTCCCAACAGGGAAAACACGCAGACGGAGAAGGAGCTAGGCAGTTAATGCAGCGCCTCCAGCCTACTGGAACTGGCTGTAAAGATGTTTCCTGTTCGCTTAATCCACTCTGGGATTGTCCTAAATATGAAAAAGCAATTTATTTTAGCTCGAGATCTACTTAATCGCCAGCTAGAGTGGTTCTGTGTACATTTTCTATACCAATGTCATAGAAATCAACTGCTAATTTAACAGTTATTTTATAAAACAAAACTAATCTGATACCGTTCATTTCGCCGGGTTGTAGACTTCTTTTAGTTAAGACAACCCAGACAACGACCGGCGTGTCCTGTGTTTGTCCGGTCTGCGGTCATCTAATTACTGCCGCCCGTGTAGGCAGTAATTACACTAGGTAATAGTTCCCACTTAAAACGTTGTCGAAAGCCATTGCGCACAATTCAATGCGCGTCGCAATTCATCTCGAATACGTGTATATCATTGGACACGTAGACACGTCTTAGCTGTCCACATTGAAACCATGTTGATTATCGACTTGACAACAGAGAATGCTACACTGTCACGATAATGTTACCAGCCAGATAATAGCAGTAGTTACATAACGTTATTTAACGTTATATAACGTTATATTATGGCAAATGAACATTTGAACGTACTTTTTCACGTCTTACGGTTATATACACGCAGCTGGGGCCGGCTTCACGAAGCGTTCGTGCCGTTCGAAAGAACTCATGCGGAAGTTTGACGAAGATTACGTAACTCAGAACAATCATAGAAAACACACAAAGCGTTGCGTGTCCTACGCGCGTACTCAATCTCGAACGAAATTATGAAAACGTCAGATGGATTCGGAGAAGGAGGTAGCCGTGTGTTGTCTGGATGGATATATCACGGTAACTACAATATGGGTAGTTTTACTACCGTGCATTATCGCCCTGTATGTCAACACGACTAGCTGTTGTATAACAGTTGTTATACAATGGCTAGTTGTATAAAACGTCACGAGAGTGTTACCAGCCAGATCACTCGTGCCTGTGGTACTCGTGACTGTTATTTAGTTAGTAACACTCTCGTGACATCAACAGTGTATCATTCCCTAAATAACAAGCAAGAAACTCATATAACTTCGATTCACTGGAACTCTTAGAATAGCTGAAGCAATCAATCAAGCCGATGCGGCGAAGAGATCATTGCCAAGATTACAATATATGCGCAAACAGGGTTGTGTCCTTTAGCCGGGAACTAGCCAATGTGCAGACATAATCACAGCCACATTCACTAGGTGACATGCGATGTTAATCAACCAGTTCTCACCTACATCGCATGTCTGCCATGAGTCAGTGGCTCCACATCAAACAGGAGCTCCCTTTTGCGTATGCAGATGATATTGGACTGTTGTCGACACTGGGACATGATATTGGACTGTTGTCGACACTGGGACATGATATTGGACTGTTGCCGACTCTGGGACATGATACTGGACTCTTGTCGACACTGGGACATGATATTGGACTGTTGCCGACACTGGGACATGATATTGGACTGTTGTCCAGCCGACACTAGGACATGATATTGGACTGTTGTCCAGCCGACACTGGGACGTGATATTGGACTGTTGTCGACACTGAGACATGATATTGGACTGTTGCCGACACTGGGACATGATATTGGACTCTTGTCGACACTGGGACATGATATTGGACTGTTGCCGACACTGGGACATGATATTGGACTGTTGTCCAGCCGACACTAGGACATGATATTGGACTGTTGTCCAGCCGACACTGGGACATGATATTGGACTGTTGCCGACACTGGGACAGGATATTGGACTGTTGCCGACACTGGGACAGGATATTGGACTGTTGCCGACACTGGGACGTGATATTGGACTGTTGTCCAGCCGACACTAGGACATGATATTGGACTGTTGTCCAGCCGACACTGGGACATGATATTGGACTGTTGTCCAGCCGACACTGGGACATGATATTAGACTGTTGTCGACACTGGGACATGATATTGGACTGTTGTCGACACTGGGACGTGATATTGGACTGTTGCCGACACTGGGACATGATATTGGACTGTTGCCGACACTGGGACATGATATTGGACTGTTGTCGACACTGAGACATGATATTGGACTGTTGCCGACACTGGGACATGATATTGGACTGTTGCCGACACTGGGACATGATATTGGACTGTTGTCGACACGGAACATGATATTGGACTGTTGCCGACACTGAGACATGATATTGGACTGTTGTTGCCGACACTAGGACATGATATTGGACTGTTGTCGACACTGGGACGTGACATTGGACTGTTGTCGACACTGGTACATGATATTGGACTGTTGTCGACACTGGAACATGATATTGGACTGTTGTTGACACTGGGACATGATATTGGACTGTTGTCGACATTGGGACATGATATTGGACTGTTGTCGACACTGGGACGTGACATTGGACTGTTGTCGACACTGGGACATGATATTGGACTGTTGTCGACACTGGGACATGATATTGGACTGTTGTTGACACTGGGACGTGATATTGGACTGTTGTCGACACTGGGACGTGACATTGGACTGTTGTCGACACTGGGACATGATATTGGACTGTTGTCGACACGGGACATGATATTGGACTGTTGTCGACACTGGGACATGATATTGGACTGTTGTCGACACGGGACATGATATTGGACTGTTGTCGACACGGGACATGATATTGGACTGTTGTCGACACGGGACATGATATTGGACTGTTGTCGACACTGGGACATGATATTGGACTGTTGTTGACACTGGGACATGATATTGGACTGTTGTCGACACTGGGACATGATATTGGACTGTTGTCGACACTGGGACATGATATTGGACTCTTGTCGACACTGGGACATTATATTTGACTGTTGTCGACACTGGGACATGATATTGGACTGTTGTCGACACTGGGACATGATATTGGACTCTTGCAGACACTGGGACATGATATTGGACTGTTGCCGACACTGGGACATGATATTGGACTGTTGTCGACACGGGACATGATATTGGACTGTTGTCGACACTGGGACGTGATATTGGACTGTTGCCGACACTGGGACATGATATTGGACTGTTGTCGACACGGGACATGATATTGGACTGTTGTCGACACTGGGACGTGATATTGGACTGTTGTCGACACTGGGACATGATATTAGACTGTTGTCGACACTGGGACATGATATTGGACTGTTGTCGGCACTGGGACATGATATTGGACTGTTGCCGACTCTGGGACATGATATTGGACTTTTGTCGACACTGGGACATGATATTGGACTGTTGCCGACACTGGGACATGATATTGGACTGTTGTCCAGCCGACACTAGGACATGATATTGGACTGTTGTCCAGCCGACACTGGGACGTGATATTGGACTGTTGTCGACACTGAGACATGATATTGGACTGTTGCCGACACTGGGACATGATATTGGACTCTTGTCGACACTGGGACATGATATTGGACTATTGCCGACGCTGGGACATGATATTGGACTGTTGTCCAGCCGACACTAGGACATGATATTGGACTGTTGTCCAGCCGACACTGGGACATGATATTGGACTGTTGCCGACACTGGGACAGGATATTGGACTGTTGGCGACACTGGGACAGGATATTGGACTGTTGCCGACGCTGGGACGTGATATTGGACTGTTGTCCAGCCGACACTAGGACATGATATTGGACTGTTGTCCAGCCGACACTGGGACATGATATTGGACTGTTGTCCAGCCGACACTGGGACATGATATTGGACTGTTGTCGACACTGGGACATGATATTGGACTGTTGTCGACACTGGGACGTGATATTGGACTGTTGCCGACACTGGGACATGATATTGGACTGTTGCCGACACTGGGACATGATATTGGACTGTTGTCGACACTGAGACATGATATTGGACTGTTGCCGACACTGGGACATGATATTGGACTGTTGCCGACACTGGGACATGATATTTGACTGTTGTCGACACGGAACATGATATTGGACTGTTGCCGACACTGAGACATGATATTGGACTGTTGTTGCCGACACTAGGACATGATATTGGACTGTTGTCGACACTGGGACATGATATTGGACTGTTGTCGACACTGGGACGTGACATTGGACTGTTGTCGACACTGGTACATGATATTGGACTGTTGTCGACACTGGGACATGATATTGGACTGTTGTCGACACTGGGACATGATATTGGACTGTTGTTGACACTGGGACATGATATTGGACTGTTGTCGACACTGGGACATGATATTGGACTGTTGTCGACACTGGGACGTGACATTGGACTGTTGTCGACACTGGGACATGATATTGGACTGTTGTCGACACTGGGACATGATATTGGACTGTTGTTGACACTGGGACATGATATTGGACTGTTGTCGACACTGGGACGTGACATTGGACTGTTGTCGACACTGGGACATGATATTGGACTGTTGTTGACACTGGGACATGATATTGGACTGTTGTTGACACTGGGACATGATATTGGACTGTTGTCGACACTGGGACATGATATTGGACTGTTGCAGACACTGGGACATGATATTGGACTGTTGCCGACACTGGGACATGATATTGGACTGTTGTCGACACGGGACATGATATTGGACTGTTGTCGACACTGGGACGTGATATTGGACTGTTGCCGACACTGGGACATGATATTGGACTGTTGTCGACACGGGACATGATATTGGACTGTTGTCGACACTGGGACGTGATATTGGACTGTTGTCGACACTGGGACATGATATTGGACTGTTGTCGACACTGGGACATGATATTTGACTGTTGTCGACACTGGGACATGATATTGGACTGTTGTCGACACTGGGACGTGATATTGGACTGTTGTCGACACTGGGACATGATATTGGACTGTTGTCGACACTGGGACGTGATATTGGACTGTTGTCGACACTGGGACATGATATTGGACTGTTGTCGACACGGGACATGATATTGGACTGTTGTCGACACTGGGACGTGATATTGGACTGTTGTCGACACTGGGACGTGATATTGGACTGTTGTCGACACTGGGACATGATATTGGACTGTTGTCGACACTGGGACGTGATATTGGACTGTTGTCGACACTGGGACGTGATATTGGACTGTTGTCGACACTGGGACATGATATTGGACTGTTGTCGACACTGGGACTTGCAGGAAAACACGGAGAAACTCGACAACTCTTCAAATTGTACAAAGGCTCAACACAGCAAACTGACCAAACTGACGATGAACAACCACAAGACAGACAGACACATTACCACAAGACAACCACAAGACAACCACAAGACAGACAGACAGATTACCACAAGACAACCACAATACAGACATACACATTACCACAAGACAACCACAAGACAGACAGACACATTACCACAAGACAACCACAAGACAGACAGACACATTACCACAAGACAACCACAGACAGACAGACACATTACCACCACCAACAGTGATGCTTTGAAAGAGGTTCAAGAATATGCATCTCTGAATCGCCAACAGTCACAACAGATGGCGATTCAGAGATGTCATGGCTAGAATCAACAATGCCACCCACACTGTAGTCCATCTGGAAGTCAAACAAAGGTGTCTCTGGAAGATTCTTTTGATCCAACACGACCACAAACGAAGAGCTGTTCCACAAAACAAACACAACAGCCACATAAGATTTAACAAGATTTGCCATCGAAGCCAAAGGCCCAGATGGCAAGTAGACAAGGAAGCCATTGACTTATCGAGAGTCCAACAATGTTCATCTACTTATAACCCGCCCTCCTGAGATATGTGTCAACCTTGTTTTTAAACATATTCACGCTGCTAGCAGTTGCACAATCTGTAGACAATTTGTTCCATTCATTTATTGTCCTCTGTGAGAACGAGTGCTTCCTGATGTCCAATCTACATTGATCCTTTACTAATTTTACCTCATGTCCTCTAGTTCTGCTATCCTTCTTGAGTGAGAAAAACATATTTCTATCAATATTTTCATACCCATTCAATATCTTAAAAACTTCAATCTGATCTCCTCTTAACCTCCTTGTCTCTAGAGTTGTTAAACCACATTCTTTCAGGCATTCTTCATAACTAAGGTCTCTAAGTTCTGGAATCATTTTAGTTGCTCTCCTTTGTATGCGTTCAAGCGTATCTATATCCTTCTTACAGTATATATTTCACAATTAGCCGCCATACTGTGCACGTGATGTTGCCTTTGGGTCACATGATCAAACGCGATTTCATGTAGAATGAGGCCAGAATGGGCCAGCAGCACAGACATAAATAAAACACCCTTTAGTAAGTTAGTAGTTTATAGGGGCATGATTAATTATGTAACTCCATGGCCAGCAGACGGCAATTCTTAGCGTAACCTTATATAGATCCACGGGATTCCCGCTTGGTATTCTCGCTCACATCCGGTTATATACAAATGTTGACAAGCACATGCGTTCTGACAAAAAGGTAATAATTTCACACTTTTATATGGTTATTGTCAGGTAACTTTAGTGATGTACATATAAGAATGCATACAGACACGAAATACGTGTTTATTGCTCTGTTTATGGCGTTTTTGTAAGGTTTCACGTTTCATGAAAATACTTTAGCTTTTGATGAACGAGATCTTCGCCCCTACTACAGCAACAGCCAGATAGAAAAAATTGTAGGGCGATTGACTTTGCCTAGGGCTTGGCATGTTTCCAGGCCCATCGTGTTGTCGACACAACAGCGTCAGTTTCACGCAAGTCCACCAGGTGGCGCCAGATAGGTGCCTATTCAAATGCAATGAACTGCCACTCGGGATGTAATAAACTAAATGGGTAACTTTTAATCGACTAACAATTTCACCTATATACAAAGTTGGACACAATTACACATCAAAAGGTCAGACAGTACAAGGAGTCAATACAATTGTAGTGAAATGATATGCTGGGAAACACACTGGGTTTATGCTTGGCATCAAAAGTAGTCCGAAAAACGCCTTATTCATGACAGTCTGATCCCATCGATATTATGGTTGGAAAACATCCAGAGAAGTGGCATAAAATCAAACATGCATCTGTGATATATTGATTCAGTGTAAACATGACATATGGAGTGATTCCATGCCACTTCTCGCTGTTCTTAATTATAAGAGCTGGAATTGCACAAGTTATAGGTTTCTAAGTTTCGAAACAAAAAGCCTTGAAATGACCCTAGGGGTGTTAGAGAAATGTCACATGTCGTAAGAGCTAGCCTTCTGACTGAACTTATATTCCTTGAAGAACTGTCCAGCCTTCAAGAGAGGGTTGTAAGAGCTAGCCTTCTGACTGAACTTGTATTCCTTGAAGAACTGTCCTTGCCGTCTGATGTCTTATCCACAGAACTGTCTCTATCACTTTTGTTTTTGTCCATGAGTTTCTTCTGGCTACTGTTGTCTTCAGCGCCAAGTCTTGCATTGGGGTCACTGCTTGACAAAGTCGTGACGGTGATGCGACGAGGTTTGGTGCCCGATGATGTGTTTATACTAGGCCTTGGTTTGATGTTGCTAATCTGAAAGACAATAAAACAGAAGAATTGGTTATGTTTCATCACAGTTAAATTATAAATTGTCCATACAAAAGCTGTGCTGTAAGCAAAGACAGAAGACAAATGGTGGAATCACAAAGTGAAGAGAAACAAGATGTGAAAGAGAAGTTAGTTGAGACCAGACTGTGATGGACTGAGGACAGAGGACAGGTCCAGAGAAGGAGTGCAGGCGTCTGTATAGTTTGTTGTAAGACAGAAGATGGCGATGCAGACGACTCATGCTACAGTATATTGAACAAGTTGGGATATGGCCATATTTTTTTATATATCCGATGTACCATATATCTATGGGTACATAACAACAGGGCAGGCAAGGACTGGCATTTTGAAGCTGTTCCTTTTGCTCGGACGTTCCTTACAGCGGGAGACCTTGTAGCGAGAGTCTGCTGTAGAAGACGAGGAGGACCAAAGTGGAGTTAGCATTTGAAGAGTATAAGAGAGGAGGACCAAAGTGGAGTTAGCATTTGAAGAGTATAAGAGAGGAGGACCAAAGTGGTGGGAGTGTTTGAAGAGTATAAGAGAGGAGGACCAAAGTGGTGGGAGTGTTTGAAGAGTATAAGAGAGGAGGACCAAAGTGGTGGGAGTGTTTGAAGAGTATAAGAGAGGAGGACCAAAGTGGTGGGAGTGTTTGAAGAGTATAAGAGAGGAGGACCAAAGTGGTGGGAGTGTTTGAAGAGTATAAGAGAGGAGGACCAAAATGGAGAGAGTGTTTGAAGAGTATAAGAGAGGAGGACCAAAGGGGTGGTAGTGTTTGAAAAGTATAAGAGAGGAGGACTGACGATGAAGATGAATAAAGACAGGTAGAAACTAAAGTAAGTGACCTACCACCGGAGTGACTCTCGTCTCTTGCTTTCCCTTGACGTCTAGCGCCTCCATCGGTTTCACCTCCAGGGGGAGCTGGCTGTATGGCTCGCCCAGTTCGCCGGCCTCGAACGTCACAAGTGTGCAGTAGCCGTCCGTTGAGCTGACCACAAGTACTCGACCATTGTGGGACCTGCGACAACATTCACCATTAATATTGTGTATGTGTGCGCGCGCATTAGAGCATCATGGTAAATAAGATCACATAAATGCACTGGGCGATTTGTGAATACTGTTGTACAGTGTATTATTGTGTGTATACACAGTTCTAGGTTTATATAAATACTGTGTGTGTGTGTGTGCGCGTGCGTGTGTGTTGTTAGTGTGTATTGGGAAAGTTATATCATACAATGAGACCTTCGTAACATGCCATGAATTTTGTTTACTTGCAGCAAACATGGAAATTTAACATCAGTATTAATTA
Source organism: Lamellibrachia columna (assembly GCA_963662155.1). Lineage (NCBI taxonomy): Eukaryota > Metazoa > Annelida > Polychaeta > Sabellida > Siboglinidae > Lamellibrachia > Lamellibrachia columna. The sequence goes on along the minus strand of OY759270.1, from coordinate 53,207,657 downwards.
CAAATTTTTCCAAAATACTTTTCTACACCATTTATGCATTCTGTGCGACAATGTGTCTAGATCTTTAATATGATACCACATATTCCTCAATCTCTGCAAGACAAGCTCGGTGGGCAACTGTTTTGACTCGCTGAGAAACGCTAGATGGATCTCTGTAAATTTGCTGGCCCGAGTTGTTGGCATAGTTCTTTCATTTGCTGATTCAAAACTCCGCACAAATTATTTAAATTCGGCTACTTTAGCAAGACCTGTTTATTGAACTCCATAACATGCCAGAGTGCGTGTTAGTTGTTGGCAGATGAATTTCTTTAGACCCAAATCACAGTCTCAGTCACTAGCAACAACTAACTGGGTCGAATCTAGACAGCACATTCCTTGCAGCACAAAATGCGTTATGCCAGTATAAACATCACTGGGTAAGACAAACTAAACATGACTATCTGTGAGAGCTGTTCATGTGATACGACTCTGACTACGACCTGGTACGTACCATGTGATGTCACTCAGCTGGTGGTAATGTATGTTTGTGAAGAAGGCGAACGGCCGAGGCTGCTGGGTGTCGTACAACAACACGGCATCCTCTGTCGCAACGGCAAATATCATCCTGTAGGGTAATCTACAGCACAACACGCAGTGAGGGTTAATGGCAACGGCCCCATGGAAGGTGGGAACCATGGTGGCATTAGGACAGGGTGCAATGATGTCAATGCCATAATGCAGTCTAATTCTGTTATCTATTTAACTGATCAAAATGGTATCAAAAATATTAGTACATTTTAACCTCACCAAAGCATTCAGCACATACGATACCTAGTGTCCACACTTCAGTTCTAACTACTAATCTAACAAAGAAACTCAGAATATAACCCAGTTTAATAAATGCGTTTTAGTGACAGTTTTACCTGATGTGGAAGAAAATGTATTTTCGTACAGTGCAATTATGATATTCTGGGTGGAGTAATCATAATTATGTAACGGAACCTAACCATACCAGTAGGGTAATTGGCAACCGTGCTGACGACACACCTGTGCCGACGAGACACATGTGCCGATGACACACCTGTGGCGACGACACACCTGTGCTGACTACACACCTACAACTGCATACCCAATGTGAATAATAAGAAACATTTGTCGTGGATGTATCAATGTTTCACTTGATCAGACGTGTCTTAATTAGACATTTTTCTCAAGCTTTTCTCAAAGAACTCTTGATATCTAAGTACAAATTCCTGCCAATAGCAGGGCCTAATGTCATACGTGTCAAAACATACTTGAATAAAGTTTCATATTTGTCCCATTCTTCTACTGTGACTGCCTCCTTGACCGTGTCACCCGAGGCCTTGTCCTCGGTCGGGCTGGTCACCTCAGTTGGAGTTGTGGGGGCCGTTGTGGGGGCCTCTGTGGGGGTTCCGTTACATTTTGTCTCTACAATAAGCACATGGACACGTCAACAAAGGTAAGCGAATTAAGTAAGCATTAAAAAGCAATGGTCGGGAGGCTGGCTGTACGAACAAGTACGGGGTTGCGAATTTTTTGCCACCGTGCCCGCAAAAGTTTTAAAACTAATTATGATTATTATTAGATGAAGTTGTCCTCTTTGTAGTTTAATTTTAATAGTATACATTAAAACTTAAGATTAATAAAAAATCTCATACAGGGACAAGGCATGTATTGCCAGCATGACAGGTCTTAAAAAACCTGCAGGTGACTAAACAAGACAGGTCAGTATTTCAGATAGGTATACATTGTTGTCTCATACCTGTTTCATCAGCTCTGTGAACTTGTCTTAAACAAAAGAGAATGGGGCAGCATCGGACGGCCAACGTGGCAGTCCCTGAACCCGGAAGATGTAAAACTGGTCTGGCAAACAGACAAATCAGTCAATTTACAATTCATTAGACTTACCGTCCAAAACAGATATTATAAAGATTTTAGAATGTAACAGTGTTATTTGCTATGTATGACAAAGAAATGTTATAAACATGTTGCAAAACACAGATTTGCATACAAGAAATTGTAAAATACCACATCTATGTCTCGCACTTCTGCAGACAAATGTGTGCCACATGCACCGATTCATATGTAAAAATATTCAAGCATGTTTTGTCAACATTACATTTCCATGTGCAGCATTATCTAGGTCAGATGTTTGCCTAAAACATCATGTGTGTGCATGCGCGCGCGCGCGAGTGCATGTATGTTTTGCGTGTTTGTGAGTGCATCCTACATTCCATCATGCTACATAAGAATAATTAAAAAATTTAAGGAAATATATTTGATTCAGTAACCCTGGGAGTGACCACTGGGCCAAATTTGGCCCGCACGATCAGTGCAAAAAGCATTCCGGCCGATTTTGGTATCACTCTGTAGTAACAATTTTCGTTTCCAACACCAATACCTCACACAGGAACAACTGGCATCATTGGAAAGCTGAATCACTCTTCGTTCTGATTCACATTTATTCATGTGCATAGTCGATGACAGCTAATGATGATCTAGCTTACAAAACAGGTCACATAGCTGGCGCCCATATTAGCATGCTTTTATTATGCTTCACATAATAAATTTATTCTTCCATTCACAGTAGCTAAATATGTAACGTGTTATACCTATAGAAAGCTCTTGGCCTATTTGAATATATGTGAATGAGCGAGCGGGTTATATGCAGTGAATGAGCATCATCGTTACAAACATGTGTTGTCTGGGTTGCCTCAGCTTTTATTTATTAACCCGCCATTTTGTTTTCTCACTTCGTTCTGTGTCAGTTCACTTTAGGCCAGATTATTTCAAGTTTCCGTGTCAATATTTCAGCAAATTGAATGACAGCATTAGTGAATCAAGTTATTATACTAGTTCAGACAGTTAGAATGATGTTGTGGGCTTTTTTGAGATAAATATCGGCAAGTTGCCATCACGATTTCCACTTGCTTCAAAAGCCCACACTGCCACGGTAAACAACGCGGAACCCATGGATCTGTCTGAATCAGCATAGTCCAGTGTTGGAAAAATCACAAAAATAAAAGTTCAACATGTTTGATTAATTTTTTTCTTATTTTGTAGCTAATATGTATGGCTACATCTAGCAGCAGGGTGAAAATAAAAATGTTTGCTTTCTTGTTTTGATGAAATTCAAATAGTAATATCCCCATGATAAGATCATGTGCTGTAGTTTTTATCATTTTATTATAATTATAAAAAAACAAAATAATACCTCAATCACATTTGTGCAATGATAATTATTAGCGATGTCGATTTTTTTTAAAGCACCCTTATGAATAACTACAAATTGTGTACACTGTGGAAATTTATCAATGGTCGCTCCTAAGGTTAATACGTCGTGATCAAATACATTTCCACGTGACTATTGTGTGGTTGTCCACTCGTGCTATTGGACCTGTTGTTTTACTCACCCATGGTAAAATCATCTGGTATGAACAAACTGTTAATTTCATGTACTGAGTTCATCTAAAAATCATCTAGTATGAATGGACAACTGTAACTTAACCCATTTTTTTGAAAACTGATTTTTGTCTAATTCCACCTGATATCTACCTGGAGAGATTAGCCCTAGAGAAGACATAGGTTGTGTTTGTGAGTTGGCTTCCTTGACTTCCCTCGACACATCCCGTGGGTACAATGAGGAGATGGCCGTCCGGAGAGAAGGCGAGTCGTCGGAAGAACGACTTCATCGTGTCGTCGTGAAACATCCGCATGGGTTTTGTCTTGTCGCTGACTGGCATCTTGTTGATGTTGTGTACACAACTCCGACTCTGTAGACTGAACACGCGACAGCATCTGCAACAAAGTGGATGGCGCGTTTATAGCATTACTTAAAAGTCAATTACATCGTCATTAAAATGCCAATGCTGTAATTGGTGTTTTGTTTTTAAGAGTAATTGTAATTGGTGTTTTGTTTTTAAGAGTAATGAGAATTGGTGTTTTGTTTTTAAGAGTAACTGTAATTAGCGTTTTGTTTTTAACAGTAATTGTAATTGGCGACTAAAATTTTTGACTACAGTGGCCCGCATGGCTACTCGAAATATTTACGGAGTTGCAATATTTTAGGCCCAGCAAAAATAAACGGAATGTTAATAAACATCTCAGAAGTGTTGTCCTGGCTGTATCGCATTTATGTTAACCATAAATCGCGTGTTTGTGACACATTTGACATTGCAAGAAATGTTACCAAACCATAGATGAAGCAATATCAAAAGGGATCATTCATTGTATTTTTTATCAACCACATTGACGATGAACATGTAACTGAAAGGTTATTCTACACTGAATAAATAATAACTGGTCATGTTAAGTGTTGGGGCCGTAGCTCCACTTTTATATATACTAGCAAAAATGCCCGTCCCCAGGATGGGATAACTTGGTAGTTCATATGTGACAGTCATGATAGCAATGTTTACCAAATGCCTCAGGCCAATATGCCATCAATATGCTCGAGATTGTTTAAGGGAACGTCCAACATATTACCAGAAACAACCGCGTCACGTAAGTGATGCAATACTCGTTGCATGTTCAAAATGTTGAAGGTTGCGTGAATTTAGACCCATGCTCCAAATTGGTTGTAGAATATCTGCTTTCTACTATCTTTTTATTGTGTATTGGCCCTCAGTTTGCGACCTCGGGCCAATATGTGGGTGCCTGCTTTCTACTATAATTAATATAAACCGCCCATATGGTGTTACGTACTCTCAAACGTATTTGCCGCAGTGTGCGTGGTTTCTACGATTGTTGGAAATTACCATTTTATGTAGCAAACATTTGATTTACCATAAAAACCATCCTTGACATACGGGGCATTTAAAAAAAATAAAGGCATCACGTTTCATTCGTGGGGTCGTAGATTAATACCTGAAAGTTTGGCACCCGAGGTGCAAGCCATCTAGGAGGAAAACGTGAACATAACCACATACATACAAGTATACGCTAGCTCAATTATAATTAGATATATCCACATGGTGTGTTGAACGCTTCTGGTGGATTAATCGGGAACCTGGTTAAAGTTTCTCTAGGCTAGAGTAAAACCATGTCCTGTGAAAAATCAGCAGGTCCTGTAAACTGTTCAGTTCACAGGACCTGATGTCCTGTCACGCTTGGAGACTTTTCGCGTAGACTGTTGGTGTACCATGTAATGTAAGCAAAACAACCTGTCACGTGTACAATTGTATACTGTATTTTATTCAGTATTACACATTACATTGTATTGATCCTGTCTTGAAAATAAATGTTTCAAAACTGTTTGTTTTTGATGTTTTTTATTTGTTGTTGATGTCATTCATACATTCTATCTACAAAATCTTCAAAGTATTTACTTTCTATCATCAAAGTATTGATTAGCAAGTGGGCTACCTAAGAAGCTGTTGGGTTACTTCACTTTGCAAGGTTGGCAGCCCAACTGGCTACCTTCCATGACTTGCTAAATCTCACCCCTGTAATCAATAAAATATATTATCCTATTTCTTTGTCATTCTGTCACATTAATCATGATAGTTTTGTCTTGTTGAACTGCATTCTATCACATTAATCGTGACAATTTTGTCTTGCTGAACTACAAGCAGACATTGCAATTATTTCTAGTCGCTGGTTCACTCATCAGAGACAAGTCCCACCAGGTGACAGCACCTACCTATCACTGCTCATTGTCGCCACATAGTTGCCAAGAGGGTCAAATGCCACGCCCTGGACAAAACTCTTGTGTTCTGTGAACATGTGCAGCTTGCAGCCTGAGGAAAGACAATGGTCAAACAATGCAGATGGTGGTAGAATTATCACCGTCAATCTGGCAATTTTTCCAACGTAAATGTTTCCTTGTATAGAATAAAAAGTAAGCAGTTTGTCCATATTTCTGACAATTCCCACGTTGGCTTCATGGCTCATTATAAAAAAAAATCAATGTAGTGGGAAAATCTATGGGAACAGTCAACATCTAAGAATAACTAAAATTTTGATATAAAACCCCAACCCAAGATGTAAAGAATTGTTCACATTTTAGCAGTGTTATCAAATGTACTGACCAAAAGCCAACAATACTCAAGTTAGTTGGGCCAATAATAAATGTCAAAATATTGATCTACAACTTCGATTTAATCCAGATTAAACAAAATATGACAATTTTCAAATACCTTTCTTGATGTCCCACAAGATGGCGCTGTTGTCTACGGAACCGGATATAAGTTGCGTTCCGTCGGACGACCAGGCGATGTCATAGACGTCCTCCAGGTGGCTTCTACAAGATACAAATAGCCCTTTGAAACATGGATAATGGTACAAACTTAATTCAGAAAGATATTTGCATTTCAAGGAAAAAACATTGTTTTAATGTCTGAAAATTGGCATGCCTAATGTGTAGTACGGCTTGTTGCCTTGGAGATATTTTAATAAATAAAACGTTAAGAAATTTCTATGTGATAACCTTGGTAAAAATTATATTCCTTCAAATAGTCATAGACGTTATTTACTCAAATACTAGGTATTTCTTCTGTACAGAAACATTCATGTTGGAAGAAACTGCAAATCCTGTCGCTTAAAGAATACGATGCAATGTTGCCTGACATGAGTGACATTAAGTTTGTTTCAGAAACAGAGCACGGAATGATGACTGTGTTCCACTTCCTCCTGAAAGAATTACAAGGTACATTGAGAGAATTAAAAATGGAAGAATGCAAGAAACAATCCAAACTCCCCTCCCAAGAGAAAACAATCCAAACTCCCCTCACTAGAGGAAACAGCAAATTCAGATTCCTTGGATACAATAATTATCAAACAGAGTAGCTGGAAGTGACAGAGACCTTAGGATCTTGAAGACGGACCAGGTTTCTTTGTTCTCCTCTTCCTCCTCCGCGAACAGACCGCCAGATGCCCCACTAGAGGGGTTCTGCCTCCATAACATCACCACAGAATCTACAACACACACAGCACAGTCAGTATACAACATCACCACAGAATCTACAACACATACAGCACAGTCAGTATACAACATCACCACAGTATCTACAACACACACAGCACAGTCAGTATACAACATCACCACAGAATCTACAACACACACAGCACAGTCAGTATACAACATCACCACATAATCTACAACACATACAGCACAGTCAGTATACAACATCACCACATAATCTACAACACACACAGCACAGTCAGTATACAACATCACCACAGAATCTACAACACACACAGCACAGTCAGTATACAACATCACCACATAATCTACAACACATACAGCACAGTCAGTACACAACATCACCACATAATCTACAACACACACAGCAGTCAGTACAAAACATCACCACAGAATCTACAACATACACAGCAGTCAGTATACAACATCACTACAGAATCTACAACACACACAGCACAGTCAGTATACAACATCACCACAGAATCTACAACACACAGCACAGTCGGTACACAACATCACCACAGAATCTACAACACACACAGCACAGTCAGTACACAACATCACCACAGAATCTACAACACACACAGCACAGTCAGTACACATCACCACAGAATCTACAACACATACACAGCACAGTCAGTACACAACATCACCACAGAATCTACAACACACACAGCACAGTCAGTACACAACATCACCACAGAATCTACAACACACACAGCAGTCAGTATACAACATCACCACAGAATCTACAACACACACAGCACAGTCAGTACACAACATCACCACATAATCTACAACACACACAGCACAGTCAGTATACAACATCACCACAGAATCTACAACACACACAGCACAGTCAGTATACAACATCACCACAGAATCTACAACACACACACAGCAGTCAGTATACAACATCACCACAGAATCTACAACACACACAGCAGTCAGTACACAACATCACCATAGAATCTACAACACACAGCACAGTCAGTACACAACATCACCACAGAATCTACAACACACACAGCACAGTCAGTATACAACATCACCACATAATCTACAACACACACAGCACAGTCAGTATACATCACCACAGAATCTACAACACACACAGCAGTCAGTACACATCACCACAGAATCTACAACACACACAGCACAGTCAGTACACAACACCACCACAGAATCTACAACACACACAGCACAGTCAGTATGCAACATCATCACAGAATCTACAACACACACAGCAGTCAGTATACAACATCACCACAGAATCTACAACACACACAGCACAGTCAGTACACAACATCACCACAGAATCTACAACACACACAGCACAGTCAGTACACAACATCTCCACAGAATCTACAACACACACAGCACAGTCAGTATACAAACTCACCACAGAATCTACAACACACACAGCACAGTCAGTACAAAACATCACCACAGAATCTACAACACACACAGCACAGTCAGTATACAACATCACCACAGAATCTACAACAAACAAAGGAGAATTTAAAAAAGACAAGCACACGATTCATGCGAATGATTAAAATGTCTCATTTTTCAAATTTGTTAAAACAAAATGTGAGACCGTCAAATTACAAACTCACAAAAAGATACATTTATTTCACACTGGTGTAATTGTAAAACCATTTTTTTCTACTAGAGAGAAAAGACAGTTTAAAAAAATAAACATGAAGCATCACAAGAGTTCCACTCACCGTCCCCACCAGAGGCCAGCACCTCACCTGCAACAAACAAAACAAAGATGAATGCTCTGTTGACTTCATAAAAACTCAGATTGATGATGCTAATTCACAGAGTCGCACCAGTTCAAAAGGATAAATAGTGCAAAATCTTCAACTTGTGATGCCGTCATTTCATAAGCATTGGGTGCAGCATGCATAAGTAAACAAGTTGGAATCATGTCTCTCGCATGAAACACTAAAACCCATCTAGGTCCAGAGGAAGTAAAATACCCCATACAGGAATAAATGTGTAGCCAATGGTGGATCCACGGAGGGGTAACATTGTTCTGTAATCTACACAAACATTTTTCACAACCAACCTATCACCATAGCTCATGAAATTCAAGATGTAAAAAATGTGTGAATTAACAAATCCCACAAAATTATGATAAGTTGATAACCATGCCCTACGTACAGTGGCTAAACTCATTTAGACAAGATGAACGAGATGAAAGAAAGATGTACCATTTGGTGAGAACCTAACAACGTTGACTGTGCGTGTGTGTCGAGACAATGTCGCGAGGAACTCAACGCTCGCTTTATCCTCTTCCAACTTCACTTCCCACAGCTAGAAAGTAAGGAAGACGATTATATACAACACTATTACTGTCCTATATCTGGATCTAATCTCAAAATCCATTGGCATTTTGGAATATATATATATATATATTAAATATGCGAATGAAATATATATATATTAAATATGCGAATGAAAAACTTCATGTTCTCATGTCACTTTTATATAGTAGCATGTTAATTCACGGTTTTTTACCGGATGCTATGATGATTACAATCATAGCCCCCATAATTAAAAATAAGGCGGGTGACCTGTCTGATAACAAAAACTACCGACCCATTGCTCTAGCCACAATTGCTAGTAAATTATTTGAATCCTTGATATTATCCAGGGTTTCTACTTTTTTATCTACATGTGTAAACCAATTTGGATTTAAAAAGCATCATTCAACTGAAATGCTCATATTTTTATTAAAAGAACTCTTTCGACACTACATAGCGAATGGCTCATCTATGTATGTTACCATGCTGGATGCCTCTAAGGCTTTTGACAAAGTCAATTATAGTAAGCTATTCACCAAACTAATTGACCGAGGATGTCCTTCTTTTATTGTTCGCATTCTTTATTACTGGTACAGAACCCAGAAATACACTGTCAGATGGTGTTGTAGCTTCTCAGAATTTTTTACCGTTTCAAACGGTGTTAAGCAGGGTGGAATCCTTTCTCCACATCTTTTTAACGTTTACATGGATGACTTAAGTGTAAATTTGAATAAATTACAAATTGGCTGTCTTTCTGCAGGAACCATAATGAATCATATGATGTATGCCGATGACCTTTGTGTTTTTTCACCTAGTGTTGCAGGGTTGAGAAAACTCATCGATTGTTGTGCCAAGTATGGCAATATGTTTGATATAACGTACAATGCCAAAAAATCTGTCTGTATGGTTATTGATAACAAACCTAGGGACAAGAAAAATATTCATCCTGTTGTTATCAATAACCATACACTACCTTACACTGAGAAATGTAAATACCTTGGCCATATTATAAACAATAATCTTACTGATGATGACGATATTGCCAGGCAGAAAAGATGTATCTATGCTCAGGCAAATGCTTTAGCCAGAAAATTTTACTTATGCAACAATTCCATTAAAACAACTTTATTTAATTCATACTGTGGTTCAATGTACACTTTGTCTTTGGTGTCATTTTAAAAAACAGAGTCTGAAAGGTATTACTGTCGCTTATAACAACAGTTTTAGAATTATACACAACCTGTCACCCCGTTGTAGTGCAAGCCATATGTTCGCTACTAATTATGTTAAATCCTTTAATGAACGTATTCGCTCATAAATTTTTAGCCTTTTATGCCGGTTGGAAAAATCCGACAATATACTTTTTGTGAATTATCTTCACACTTTTATTTATTATCAAAGTCCATTGATTAAACATTGGATTGATCAATTGTATGCTTTTAATTCATGATGTTTGTACTTTTATACAAATATATTTTTTATCCTTACTTATCTTATATATATATATTTTACTACACGTCATGTATGTATATTTATATATATATATTTCTCACTACATGTACCTCTATTATTCATCATGTGTGTATATGTATGTTTTTTTTAACCTGTATGTATTATGTATTATGGGCTCTTGCCTGAAATAAAACATTATTATTATTATTATTATATAAGAATTGAGCAAAGCATAGCAGATCAATTTATCCTGGATTTATCAAAAGATAATGCAGTGTCCAAGAAGACAAAATTAAAGATATTGAAATATAAAAATGAGAAATTTAAATTAACAATTTATAATTAAAAAAATTTCAGATAAATTGCATGACATGATTTATTTTCAATAAAATCATACTAATTACAATAAAAGAAACCACAATATTAATGTTGACCTGTAAACAAACCCAGCTCCGCCATTGCCGGTCCCAAGCCCGGATGAGAAAGGAGGAGGGCTGTGCGTGAGGTTAGCACCCTCACCATGTAAGAAAAACTCAAGCTACAGAAACCAATACCAAAGAACAATACGTCAATGGTGCGAGGAGTGAAGTAACCCAGGAAACTGGGATCATGAAGGATGGCAGCCAAACCCGGTCAGGAGCTGACACCCCAAGAGCGGAGCTCCTCAAGCCGAAAAACAAAATACGAGTGGGCTCCTGGAATGTGAGAACACTGTATCAAGCAGGAAAGCTTCAGCAAGTACTGCGGGAGATGGAAAATTACAAAGTGGAACTTTTATGTGTGAGCGAGGCATGACGGATACACTCATGGAAGAGGACCCTGTCCTCGGGACACACCCTACTTTATTCAGGCTGATCAGATAACCAGCACAGAGGTGGAGTTGCCATCATTGTGACGAGGAAGGTGGAAAAAACTCTGCTGGAGTGGAAGCCAATCAACGACAGACTACTCAAGGCAAGATTCAATTCCAAGGTTGCAAAGCTGACAGTGATCGCATGCTATGCACCAACAGAGGACGCAGAGGAGGAGATCAAGGATGAGTTCTATGACCAGTTGGAGGAGGAAATCTGAACAACACCCCGGCATGATGTACTCATGGTGGTAGGAGACCTAAACGCAAGAGTTGGAAAGGAAAACACAGGAAGAGAAAGGGCCATGGGCACCGAGGGTTTTGGATGCATAAATAACAACGGCGAGAGACTCTCTGACCTATGTGTTGAGAATAACCTAGTCATAGGTGGAACTCTATTCAAGCACAGAAACATTCACAAAACCACCTGGAGGTCCCCAGATAACAACACTGTCAGCCAGATCGACCATGTGATAGTCAATCAGAAGTGGAGACGATCACTTCAGGACGTTAGAGCCAGACGCGGAGCTGATGTGGGGAGTGGCAACATTATCCTTGAAGCTACGGAAGACACAAAGAAGAGAAGAGAGACAAACAGCGATTTGACACAGGAAAGTTAAAGAACCCAAACACGGAGAAAGCTTTCCAGCTGGACTTAAAAAACTGCTTTCGCATACTCCAAGAGGAACAAGAATTGAGCATCGACAGTTTCAATCAGGCACTGATGGAAACAAGCAAGAAACTTTTAGGGTACAGAAGAAAAAAGAAGGAGGAATGGATCAAGTCAGACACATGGAAAACAATTGATGAAAGAAAAGCAACAAAAAAGAAGCTAAACGATGCCAAATCTCAACGACTGAAGGAACAGCTGCAGAGTAGATACTCAGAACTGGACAAATAAGTCAAAAGGAAGACGAGAGCAGATAAGAGAGCCTTCATCGAAAATCTGGCAGATGAAGCAGAAGCAGCAGCACAGACACAGAACATGGCCACACTGTACAAGATAACCAAAACGCTGACTAGCGGTTTTAAAAATAGTGATATTCCAGTGAAAGATGTGGATGGAAATGTTGTCACCTGTGAAGCAAAACAGACCCAGAGATGGAAATCACACTTCGAGACCATCCTCAACAAGGAAGCACCAAGAAATCAAGCAGAAATTCCAGAAAGCAAAGAGGACCTGAAGGTCAACACAGACCCACCATCTGCTGAAGAAGTGAGAAAAGCAATCAGGACCATGAAGTCTGGGAAAGCACCGGGTGCAGACTGCGTAAGTGCAGAGATGTTGAAAGCTGGAGGAGAAGTCACCATGGGAGCCTTGACAGAGATCTTTGAAGGAATATGGGAGACGGAAGAAACACCACAAACTACCAAAGAAAGGAGACCTTAGCCTTTGCAAAAACTGGAGAGGGATCACTCTGTTGTCTATCACTAGCAGTTTTCAGCAGGGTGATCCTTGACAGCATTTCAGAAGCCTTTGACCCACTGTTGCGCAAAGAACAGGCAGGTTTTAGGAAAGGAAAATCCTGTGGGGACCACATCTTTACCTTAAGGCAGATACTGGAGCAGTGCCAGGAATGGAACACGCCATTCTACGCAAACTTTGACGATTATGAAACGGCTTTCAACAGCATTCAGAGAATCTCTCTGGCGTACACTCCGGCACGATGGAATCCCCCCAAGATTGTGAGCATAATCAAACTGCTATATGGCGATTTCAGGACTAAGGTCATTTGCGGCCAATACCTGAGAGAAGATTTTGAAATCAAGACCGGAGTGAAACAAGGATGCATACTATCCCCCCTTCCTCTTCTGCCTCGGGATCGACTGGGTCATGAAGGAAACAGCACTAGGAGACAAAAGCGGCATCAAATGGACCTTCACAGAAACATTAGGTGATATAGACTTTGCAGACGACATATCTCTTCTGTCGCACTGCTACAGTGACATCCAAAGAAAAAGCGATGAACTTGCAAGAAATGCCGGAAAAAGTGGGCTACAGATAAACATAAACAAAACAAAGATGCTGCGAAACAACAGCCAAACAGCAGACCCCATCACGATTGGAGGAAGGGATATTGAAGAGGTGACCGAGTTCACCTACCTTGAGATTAAGGCAAGGATTAGAAAGGCAAGAGGGGCATTTGCGGCACTGAAGAATATCTGGAAGACAAACAAGATCAGCAACAGAACAAAGATCCGCCTGTTCAAGAGCAACGTCCTGAGTGTGTCCAGATGCTGGAAGTTTTCCAAAACAAGTGCCTCAGGAAGATACTGGCCAAACAAAATCTCCAACACGGAACTAAATGAAAGAACAGGTATGCAGCCCATCTCTCTCGAGGTTAAACGCCGCAGATGGAAATGGATCGGACACGTCTGCAGAATGCCGCTGACATCCATTCTAAGAGTGGCCATGCACTGGACCCCTGGTGGCAAGAGAGCGAGGGGGAGACCCAAGGAGACGTGGAGGAGATCAGTAGAGCGGGAGATGAAGGCTCTCGGGTGGAGTTGGGGCCAGGTGACGAAGCTTGCAACGGACAGGCAACATTGGCATTCTTTGGTGTCGGCCTTATGTGTGATCCCGCACGAAGAGGATTAAGTAAGTAAAGTAAACAAACCCAGCAGAGGAGACCTCCATTAGTTAAAATTAATCATAACTTTTTTATTATTGCATAACAATTGCAATAATTTTCTCAAGATTTCAGACTCAAACCTTCAAAGAAGTATACAATATGAAGGCTATCTCAAAGGCTACTTGGACATTTATAGGTGTTTTTATACCATTCATAGTCAACTCGGCGAGCAATAAAACTTTAAATAGCACAGCAGGGAAAATCAATCAGCTGTTTTTGACACTTCCCTCTTTGATTTCACTTGCCACAATATTTAGAACACTCACACGAACACATCGGTCTGTGCCACAAGTAGCCAGGCGCTGGATTGGCCCCACCTGGTGCTGGAAGTCAACACTGTACACTGGGTCACGCTCATGCCACGAGATCTCGGGTGTCACCGTCTTCATCTAAACAGAAACAGTGACCAATGATTTCCACCAGCATCATCATTTTCTTGCTGCAAAATATATTTGCTAGTTAATTAAAACCTCTGATGGCGCATTGGGTAGGTCCTGACTTCCAAAGTAGTAAGTTTTCATTTATATATATTATTTTATTAGGCTGTTTTGGTTATTTGTTCTCTGCAATTAATAAAAAAACTGACCCAGTAATAAACTGATCGAATGCTCATTAACCCATTAGACCCCACAACGGCCGTGGCCGGCCGCTCTGTACAGTCCTGGAACAGCCACCACCGGCCGCATACAGGACCCTCTATTAAAAAAAATCCTGGCAAATAACTACTGAACTAAATGCTACCAAATTTTGCCACACCATAGCGGATACATTTTGCAACAACATCAGCTCGTTACGTGCATGTGTTGCCCTTTCAGAAATCTTGTTTTGTTCACGCTATCTCGAAATTTTTTATTTCTATATTTGTCATGACAAAATATGGTGTAACCTGAAAAATAACTGTCAGAATTTTATAACTTTTCTAGTGGTGCAACGCTAACACATATAGCTACATTTTCTTCAATGGGTTGCATAGGGTTATAGCATGGGATCATTGTCAAATGTCAGTTAACAAACTTACTATTTTGTCTTTGCAAATTGTGATCAAATGTCAACATTTTATTAATATATCCTATTTCTGTGTATACATGCATGTGGAGAAATTACTACCCTTCAAATAAACACAACTTGTAATTGTCAATATTGAATAGTTTTTTCAACAGATTTTGGAACACAAGGAGGTAAAATCGCTCGAAATTTGCCAGAAATCTTGTTGTTTTAATAAAATCCTGGGGCCTAATGGGTTAAGGTTGGTCAACAATTGCGACTTGATTTCATAGTTTTTGTTGAAAGCCTGCTCATTTTTGAGTTATCACATAAATATTTTACACATGAACAAACAACTACGTACTAGTACTGGGGCGGTAGACTTTTCCTACGTGGATACAAATTAAAAGTCAATGAAATCTCAACTGATTCTCGTCGGTCTGAAATAATAGCAGCACTTGTTTATTTATTAACTTATTAAATATAAATTAATAGTTTTTTAACATGACACATGAAATGCCTACACCACAAACGTAGGCCCAACTTGACATGGCCTAACATCGTCAGTAACCGTGCCACCCCTCAAAGCAATGATTGACTAGTTCAAGAATCCAATGGAATGGCGACATGGATTAGCCTATTTCGCTGCAATGGTAGGTCCAATTTTAGTCCTACAAAAATTATTCACTAGACATAATCAATAAAATATAATATGTTGGGAGTATCATATATCTTAGATATGCTTAGAATACAAAAGTAACAACTTTCGTAATGCCACACGTGGCAAACTGCGAAGTGTCGAAACTCTGGGAAAAGTCGCATCATTTTCAACTTCAAAAGGTCGGCACTGGCACAAATGTCATCTTCACAAATCAGTCAGATCTACATGGCTATTATTGGAAAGTGAATGCTGAACCAATTGGTGCTCTTTGGTATCCATCAATTAACTATAATGAAAACCAGCTCAGGATCCACAGGGCTGTGCCAGATTTATCATTTTATGCTATACCAAATTGACAAACGTTTAATGAGCATGTTAATGAGCATAGGCCATAGCTAGCCATAGATCTAGCGTCCTAGGCCTAGCCAAGGACCGTTGTATTGCATTTCTTACAAGAACAGTTGACCAGTGCCGTGTCAGTGTTGTGTAGACTGTAGTATAGTTTTGAAGAAGACGGCCAAAACCAAAACTTCAAAAGCCAACACGATTTTTTTTATTTAGATTATTAGTGTATTGGGTCGTTGTTCTGATAGGTCGAACCTGCCATTAAATAAACGACTGCACATCAGACTTGCCCATGCGGCATAAATACATGTCACTGATTAAATGTGTGGCTAGGCCGCGCCTGGCCCAGTGCCGAGTCCAGAGAGCGCACTGCCACTGACTGCGCCGACTGTTGACATTCATGTGATAAGTTAGATCTGTCAATACATTTCTTGAGGCAACATCGAGAAAACAAATGATTTGTTCTTACGGAAAATCTAACATGGTTTATCTAGTTTATGTGACCCATTTACTATACAGCTTGTTGGAAAACACAAATAATCACTACCTTTCTTTTCGTCAGCAACACAAAATCCGCGCCAATTTGTAGCCGGAAGTTAGTTTTTAATTTGCAAGCAAGCCGATACGCGGCGCTAGAGGTTTAAATTGCGCACAGCGCAAATATCAAATATTAGACGATTTAATAATAGCTCAGTTCATTCAGTTATCCTTCCCCGTTTGAGCACTGATTTGAATTACACACAGACAAGTACATTTTTATACACTTATTTTTAAATAAACTTTGTGTTAATAACTTTGTTAAAGACAAATCGTGAAAGATTTTATGCACTCGTTTTTCTCAACTTATGTTCTGCTGCGTAATTAGCTTGGTTCAAAATAAGCCATAATGTTCTGTGCAAGACACTACAACAGTAAGGAAGCAACAGATACCACTCCACGTGGCCTTTGTGGATCTCACAAAAACTTTCGACTACGTGAATCGAGAAGCACTCTTCATTGTTCTCAAGAAAGTCGGATGTCTTCTAATCCTAGTTGATCTTATACAATTTTTCAATAAAACATGCAAGGCACTGTTCAATTCGGTGGAATGATATTTCAACTCCTTTCCATTGTAAACGGTGTGAATCAGCGTTGTGTTCTGGTCCCTACTATTTTTGGGATAGGTCCTATACTTATCTGTAATATATTATTAAGTTATTAAGAGAAGCAATACAAATGCTAACCTTGTAGTGGATCTGGGACCTATATTTGACGCCAACATATACTCTGTTTCTGGTTAAGGCAAAGATCAAAACAACAACAAAATAATCAACACCACTGAGCAACATTCTCAAGCAAAGACGACTACAGCGGATTGGGCATCTACAGCGGATGTCTAGTGACCGCCTCCTGAGTTGAGATGCGTGTAATAAGAAATTCAGAATAGATCTAAAAGACTATGGCGTTGAGTCCGCCATCGACCATCTGCACAGGCAAACTATTGCTGAAGACCAATATACCTGGCTAGCTAATCGTATTGGTGGTTCTGGCAATCAAAACATACTGGACAAACCAGGAGACCAAGCGTGAGAGGCGTCTTGCTGGTAATTTACTGACAAGATGATGTAGCAGCTAAGACAAGCATTGTCTCACGAGACAGATGCTGGTCAATACCACTAATTCATAATTACAATGAAATCAATATATATATATATATATATAATTATTAGCGTTATGCTATTCGGGACACTTGTCAAATAATCAATATCTAAAATACGTGTTCATGTAGACTAGGTGATATGCTTAATATGGCGTAATCGAGTTAAATAACTCAACTCAGTTCAAAAGTGTCATATAATAAATAAACATTATTTTGCCTCTTTGTGTAACTCAATCTAAATCTTTAGCAAGATTGCCATCCAAGGCAAACGCCCAGATGGCAAGTGGGTAAGGAAGCTATTGGATTATCGAGATATTAGCTGTTTAAAAACATATCACCGTTATTTAAAATTTTTAAAACAATTGCAGTGCCTCTATCAACACTTACTATGTATACAAAGTTGCCAATGATTTATTTAATCCAGATTAGAATAGCCAGGATAGTTGTGATTGGACATGTGCACTGCGCGATTCGTCAATTGCTCAGAATTGCCAATTGCGCGCTAGGTCTGCGAACCATGCTAAATATGGAGAGAACGGCAAGAAATGTCGTAATGATGCATTCAGTTTCGTGATGCAGGAAAGTTTCTTCAGGGAAAACACAGACGTGGTAGAGGTGCGTATTAGGCATAAACGCACGAAGCGTTGTTCTTAACTTAATTCGTCCCGCAACACGTTGAAGATGCAGAATATGGGAAAGTTACGAGATCATCTCGATTCTTGGGGTGGAGGTGGGGGGGGGGGGCTATAATCTCCTCTAAACTGGAATGGTGGAATCTAGACTCAGAATTTCGACTAGTACGTGTTCGGCCTGAGGAACCACTGAGTTCCACCCAGAAATGCCAGACCAAGGACCCTAGGCCTAGGCCTAGCCCTAGGCCTAGGCCTAGACCCCTACCTCCCCACCCTAGTAGGGTCCAGGGACTAATTCCATGTCGTGCAATGGCAGTAAAAAAGCCAGTATTACTAGCGGCATTACCAGTTTCATCAACAGTTAACTTTAGACATAAAAAACAACAAAGCCTAAAAAACAACCGTACCCTTGCTAGATGCCCTTTACGGCTGCCATCTTGGCATGCTTGGGGTTAGACAAGGCCACAACTCACGCAGACTCGCCTTTCGCTTCCAGGAAATTAAAGGCAAGGATCCAGGACTCCGAAACTACTAGCTTTTTCGAGACTTGGAACATTATTAGAATGAGATATTGGAATTATTGGTATCAGAAACCTAACTTATATGTTGTAGAAATCTATGACACTTAAAGGTTCTTCTTCAATTAAATTTTTTTGCTAGTCTCATTTCAAATTAATTTTGTAAAAAACCAAACCTACATAGTATCCACTGCAACATGCTAGCTCGTTTGTGCAACTTTGTATGTAGTTTTTATGAAAACATCAGACAAACTATTAAATTACTTAATGTTTGTTTAAGCATTAAGTGAAGTGAAAATCGAAATGCTGAAAAATCATGATTTTCACCCTTGGTGAAATTTCGTAACTTTGTCATGTGATCGGCTGATCACACCCATGATCAGCATTGACTCACACAGTGTTTACCATTTTGGATATCCACTAATTTGATCCTTACGTATCTAACGACTGAAGTCAATTCTTTTGACGATTCGAACAAAAAGAGGCATTTTTTTATTAACCAGACTGTACACATTACTTAAACTAGTCACACACTACACATCTGGACATAAATGAACCGGATTTGCGATGAGCTGAACCATTTGAGGAAGCAGCTTTCACACCACCATACGTCCGCTCAACACAATTGAAAAAAAACGACTTGGAAGTTAGGGGTTATTATAGACACAAAGCTGTCCATTGATGACGACATTAATGAAGTGGTAAAAAAGCAGCAAAGATGACAAAAATAATTCACAGAACTTTCCAATTTCTAGACAGATGCATTCTTGCCATTATATAAAACAATGGTAACAACGCATCTTGACTACGCCATATCAGTATCCTTACAAAAAAAAACACATTGCAACACATCCAAAGAAGAACAACAAAAGAATTACCAGGGATGAGAAACTTAATTTATATAGAAAGATTAAAATCACTGAAACTACCCTCATTAGCATATAGATGTTTATGAGGTGATGTGATTATTAAAGTTCTTAAAATTATGCACAATTTATACAACATTGAATGTTCACCTAAACTTGGGATGATGCATCTTTCAGGACAGGGAATAGAGGGCATACGCTAAAATTATTTACACAAAGATCAAATACAAATATAGGAAAAAATGCTTTTCCTCTCTTTCTCCCTGAAACAGGCAAAATCCATAAATGCTTTTAAAAACCGCCTGGACCAATTCTGGTCCAATCAGAAAGTTCTAAATAATTTTGAAGCACCATTAAAAATTGCAGCCAGAATTCTTGAATTATTATTAGATGACGATGAAGAGCTGATCAATGAGGAGTCGCAAGAATCCTGCGATCAGAACCATCTTAACTTGGACCAGATTTGAGCTGTGCATGTTTTAATGTTCAAATAATTTGACTGAAAGTACTAAAAAGAAGAGTAGATCAATGGCCTGGTGCCCAATCCACCGAGTGGCGCCATTGTTATATCCACACGAATGCGATTCCTGCGGATAGTGTACAGAACGCCTCTACGAATGATTCGGAAACCAGATTGCTTTCAAACAAACACTGTTTTTTGCTACAAATAAATTTCCAGCTTCAATGCTGTTTCATCTATAAATATATTTCACTGGATAGGCTAGAAAGTAGAAAATGTAAAAACAGATGGAAACCTAGGGAAAGTTTCTCACAATGAATGCATCAAATTATCGATTGGTCCAATCTATTACGATAATGTTGTCAGCCAGCATCATCACATACGAACAGTAAAGTAAGTGTTAATACAAGGAAAGTCGTAGCATAGTTTTTATGATAACCAAATCTGTTGTAGGTTGTGGGCTGACCGTGTGAGTGTGAAGCATCATGTCTGTGCTGGGGACACAGCTTGTCTTCAGCATGGTGATGGCGAGCGTCTTGTCCAAGTTGTCGGCTCACTTCTCCCTTGGCAGCTGGATACTCACGAGTCGTCTCGTACGCTACCTGCATCCGACAGATGATGAACTGCGCAGTCTTACTGGCATGCCTGCCACTGGATACTCAAAGAACAAGGGGAGGAAGAACTACAAGAAATATGCAGCCAAAGACGAACCATTCACCGTTCCCAAGAGCCTTGACATACAACTTGAGGCAGCCAAGGTGCAGCCGATCGACGTGATGCCAATGAAGTTCTACTCAGAGTTCCAGTGGTTGATTGACTTTGCATTCTGCGCACTGTTCATCTATGTTGCGACGGAGGCGTACTACGCATTGGTGCAGCCGCGGAATGAGTACAATCTGAGCATGATGTGGGCAGTACTTGTCATCGGGTTCTGTCTTAAGGTGCTCTATTCTCTCACTGCAATGTACTTCAACAAGGATGGCGATGGGGAATGGGTCATCTGTGTCGTACTAGGACTCTTCTTCCTTGTCTTTGCCATGGTTATTCTTATCGTAAACGATGAAATACTGGAGTTTGAACTCGATGCTGCCTACAGGAACTTCTCAGCCGGTGCAAAGGAAATGTTGGCAAAGCAAGGGATCGACTCCGAAGGCCCTGCATCGCTGTTGACATTTAGAATCATGCTCGCCATTATAGCTGCATTACTGGGTTCATTTCTGAGCTTTCCCGGGCTCCGGCTAGCCAAAATGCATTTGGATTCTCTGAAATATGCACGGGAACGTCCCTTCCTGCAGTTGCTGCTCTACACAAACATGGTGTTCCCCTTGCTGCTGTCAATCATGTGGGTGCGGCCAGTGATCAGAGAACAGCTGGTGTACACCCAGTCCAACAACAACAGCTCAACCTACCTGATCAAACCTCAGACATTCGAGGCAGCTCGGATTATTGCCATCATTTTCTTCTGTGTCCTCCGTTTCTGTCTCACCTGGACACACCTGCAATCTCACCTGAACATGGCCTGCGCGAAGATGGAGGAACTCAAGAAAGAGGCGGGTCGCATTAGTTCACTTGAGCTCCAGAAGAGGGTTGCGCGTGTGTTCTACTACCTCTGCGTGGTGGCGCTGCAGTATGTTGTTCCATTGATTCTGCTGCTATATTGCACGATCATGTGGAAGACGCTAGGTGATTTCTCATGGGCAGACGCCTTCGGCATTCATTCAGTGGCTGCAAACAGCACCAGCAGTTCGATAAAACAACCTCCATTATCCGTGGAAGGCGAGGCAACCATCGCAGCGTCGGCTGCACAATTCTCATTTGCTCTGAGGAACCTGCAGATTATCTTTACACCTGTCTGGTTCCGAGGACTGTTCTCATTCCTCTGTTGGTGGATCTGTACGGCCTGGTTCACCACCAGCGCATTTGGTCTGGTGTACTACTCCTACTTCACCATGTGAACTAGTAATATTAGGTGTTTAGTCAGCGTTCTTCGTGCAGGAGTGTGAAACTTGGAGTGGGGCTCCGTCGTGTCCAGTTGACTCGCTAAGTAGGGATCACCGAAATGTTGAATAAGTAAATTTTGAAAGCATGATTTTGACAAAGTTTTTATGAATTGTACAAACTCTCAAAGTTTGTTTTAAATACAAAGTTCATTGTCTTGATTATAATATATTCAATAATGCTTGGTCCCTGTCTAGTTTACATGCCTTTGGTGGTGATAACAAGACTGAACATTTACCTGGCAGCCAGAACTGTAGGAATTTTAGTGTCATAAAAATTTAATTAAGGTATTAAAATATTTTGTGTGACAGACATAACCTTCAAACCTTTTTGTGGTTAATGCTGACTTGGGTCACTGTAGTCATCAGCAATATGGTGGAACTAGAAGGTTGTCACAGCTGTGGAGGACGGCACTCTTGGTCAACTCTGTCGAGATCATATTTCAACTATTTTATTGTGCGTTCACAGGGGTAATCTTACAATGTGTACAGGATTGTTTTGACAATTACCTTTTTGAAATGTGTAAATGGTTAAACTTTTTTCTTAAAATCTTACATTTTGTAAGGGTATAACATTAATGACAGCTAGAACGTAGAAGACAACTGCTATGGTCATCAAAGTGTGCATAATTATGAAGTGTTTGAAAATACGAGGCAGTTACTGCTCTTTGTGAGGTTTGTATTGTGTCAATGTGTGTTTATAATTTGCGGCGCCTTTGTTGGTCCTGCAGATAGAGAGTGGACTGTTCAATAGTTGGGTGTTCTCCATTAGGATATGTTCAGTTGATTTACAGGTAAATGTGGCATGCTTAGTGTGCAGCAAATAATTGTTAAAATTGCATTAGCAACCTTTTTATTGTTTAGTTGATTGACTGAGTTATGCTATGTCAGTTTAGCTTAAATGTCATAAGAGCACAGGGTTGTTTGGTAAGGAAATATTGGATGTTTAATGTGTTTTATTTCTATGTTTTTCGGTAAACATAGTTATAAATTACTAATTTGAAAATAATAAAGAATCATATATGTGAAACCAACTGAGGTCACAATGAGACTTCCTGATTGTGTGTGACATCACATAGTTTTGTATTGCTAATATACACATGGGATAACATGTGATGCACAATTTATGTAATGGGCTGTTGTGGACGAGAGACTATTTTCACCTTATATGATTGTCAAATGTATAACATTACAAGATAACTTTCAAGACTGTATTTTCCTACATAATACTGTTTATCTACCAAACATATAGAATATAAAATACATTTGATAGAATATAACAGCTATGTGTTAGTACCTAGCTTTTTGTAATAGGTTTAGTTCTTTCCATGACGGTTGTGTTATTGATTCTGTTAAAATTATCAGAGAATAACATATTTTGTGTGGATGGACGAATAAAGAATAGAGTTACATGTTTTGTGTTGATGGAGTTGAATAAAGAATGGTGTTTAATGTTTTGTGTTGATGGAGTTGAATAAAGAATGGTGTTTCATGTTTTGTGTGGATGGAGTTGAATAAAGAATGGTGTTTCATGTTTTGTGTGGATGGAGTTGAATAAAGAATGGTGTTTCATGTTTTGTGTGGATGGAGTTGAATAAAGAATGGTGTTTCATGTTTTGTGTGGATGGAGTTGAATAAAGAATGGTGTTTCATGTTTTGTGTGGATGGAGTTGAATAAAGAATGGTGTTTCATGTTTTGTGTGGATGGAGTTGAATAAAGAATGGCGTTTCATGTTTTGTGTGGATGGAGTTGAATAAAGAATGGCGTTTCATGTTTTGTATGGATGGAGTTGAATAAAGAATGGTGTTTCATGTTTTGTGTGGATGGAGTTGAATAAAGAATGGTGTTTAATGTTTTGAAAATGATCAGTGGCCTAAGATGACTCTTTAATGCAATGGAGCGGTTTCATTAAATTATAAAAATGTATACGCTTTTTGTGAAATGTAGGCAGTTCAGGGGAAACTATAATTGACCAGTGAACACTTGCAATCAAGTTGGTCATTGTCCATCTGGGGAGTTTAAAACCACTCAGTCTGATCGTAGTTATAGTAAAATCTTATTGTAAACTATACATATTCCAACACTGGCCGTTCGAGTGTATTTTAAACCACAATAAAACACTTAACTGTATACTAGGTGGCGCCATCAACTAACAATTCTGGCCAAGTGGGGAACTAGTGTATTAGTAACTGGCATACTCACTAGATGTCAGTACTTTTCCTCAACCAGCTGCCACCGCCACGATTAGTTCGTTCAGCCACATTGCGGGCCGATTAACTCGCACACGTTGTTTACTCTTTGTGAACAACGACATTCGTTCGACATATAAATAATTACAGTGCATCATTTGTTAATAGAAACAAGATTGCATTCCCCAACAACAAGTTCCAGATGGCAAGTGGACAAGGAAGCCATTGGCATTGGCTTATCGAGAGTCCAACAATTTTCTCATCTATGTGTAGCCCGCCCTTATCAAATATCTGTCAATTCTATTTTTAAACATATTCACACTACTAGCATTAACGCAATCATTTGGCAGTTTGTTCCATTCATTTATCACCCTATGTGAGAAAGAGTAGTTTCTCATGTCCAACCTACACTGCTCCTTAACTAATGCTGCTTTGTGTCCTCTGGTTCTACTGCCTTCTTTAAGTTTGAAGAACATATTCCTGTCAACATCATCATAACCATTCACTATTTTAAGCACTTCTATTTGGTCTCCTCTTAGTCTCCTTGTCTCTAGCGTTGTCAAACCACATTGTAATAAGCGACTTTCGTAACTAAGGTCTCTCAATTCTGGAATCATTTTAGTTGCTCTTCGTTGTATTCTTTCTAGCTTGTATATGTCCTTTTTACGATATGGCCTCCATGCTTGAATACAATATTCCAAATGTGGTCTAACTATTGCTTTGTACAGGGGTACAATTAGCTGTTTCTCCTTATACATGATAGTTCTCTTAATTAGCCCTAGAATTTGATTTCCTATCGAAGCAGCAATCCAACATTGCTCTGAAACTTTCATATCAGCACTAAATGTTACTCCTAAGTCCTTTTCTTGTGTGGTTCTACCTAGTACAGCATCCCCCATGTTATATTATTCGTCCATGTTTCCATGTCCTATGTGTATACATTTACACTTCCCAAAATGTAATAACATTTGCCATTTTTCTGACCATTTAACTAATTTATCTAGATCATCCTGTAAACTGTGTTTATCTGTAACATTAGTAACCTTTCTGGATACTTTTGTGTCATCTGCAAATTTAAGTACTTTGCTATATATGTCATCTTCCAAATCATATATATATATATATATATATATATATATATATATATAAAATGGGGGATGCTGTACTAGGTAGAACCACACAAGAAAATATATATATGATTTGGAAGATGACATATATAGCAAAGTACTTAAATTTGCAGATGACACAAAAGTTCAGTTATAGTTTCCCCTGAACTGCCTATATATATATATATATATATATATATATATATATATATATATATATATATATATATATATATATATATATATATATATATATATATTAAAACAGTATAGGGCCCAATACTGATCCCTGTGGTACCCCACTCAACACAGATTTCCAGTTTGAAATCTCACCATCTACTATTACTCTCTGTTTTCTGTGTGTAAGCCACTTTTCTATCCAGTTGATTACATCATTACCTATGCCATGGGCTTTTAGCTTAAGTAACAATCTTTGATGTGGCACTTTATCGAAAGCTTTCTGAAAATCTAAGTAGACAACATTCACTGGTGACCCGTCATCTACCCACTTTGTAATTTCTTCAAAAAAACATAAGAGATTGGTTAGACATGACCTTGCTTTTAGGAACCCATGTTGAGATGTATTTATTAATTTATGTTTTACAAGGAATTCCACCATGTGGTCTCTAATTAATGTTTCGAGTAATTTACATACAACTGATGTTAAACTCACTGGTCTGTAATTTTCTGGCTTGTTCTTCGATCCCTTCTTAA